>WHUY01000170.1:0-47166 GCA_015179035.1 Tirmania nivea
AACCGAATCTAATAACCCTAAGGCAACTAAGACAGTCAAAACTCTAAATACAATAAGAGAGGTAATGAGGGAGAATATGAAGGTAGTGTAGGCCCACATATCAAAATACTATAATCTTAAGGTGGTAGAGAAGGAACTAATATTTAAGGTAGGAGACTAGGTTATAGTCAATGCTAAGAATATTAAGGCTAAGCGTCCAATCAAGAAGCTTGACTATAAGCTTCAAGGAAATTTCAGAATTAAATGACTTATTGGTACTTATGGCTACGAGTTAGAACTTTTTCCATACATAGGCAAAACTTACTCTATCTTCCATATTAGTCTGTTGGAACCCTACTACCTTAACATGATTGCCAGAAGACTTTTACCAATACCCCCTTCTATTGATCTTAAAGAATCAGAGTACTAAATTAAAAAGGTTAAGACTAATGAATTCCAGAAGGGAAAAGTTATATATTTAGTTTACTAGAAGGGTTATGGTCCTAATAACGATACATGAGAACTATATGAGAACTTGAAGGACAAAGGCTTTGAAATCGTTCGGAAATTCTATCTGGATAATCCTTGTAAGTCATAGGACCTTAATGTTATCTTTTGAGGATTTTTTATTTTTTCCTATTTAGGCTTTAGGTTTTTGGAATTATCTTTTATGTATTTTTTGTTTTCTATCTGTATTTCTTATACCATTTTCTGTTCCAGAGGTGCAATGAGACGTACACAGCTATGTTTTGGCTATTGTATATAAGGACTTGTCTTCAAGCTCTATTTATAGTCATTAGTAGCAATACTAATTCTATTTGTATGATCAATTAGATTCTTATAGATAAGAATCTTAAGGGGGGAGGCACTGTCACAGGGTAATATCCAGCCTTACTATAGATACTTGAGCTCCTATAGAACGACCCTAGATATCTGTATGGACTCTAGATAAACTTATAGCAGTGTGGTACAAGTGTTTCTAATACTTATCTATAAGAGATAAGTATATAAAATGGGTATGAACTCTGGAGTAGTATATAACTATCATAGATGGTTAAAACCCTTAAGGCACGCCTATACACCCTTGAGAGAGCTACAGTTTAAGTTTTATAAGTATCTGATCAATAGTTCAATAGTTACACCTAGATTAATATACTAACTATATCTATATATACTAGTTATTACTTTAAAGTTTTGGCATTACTCTAAACTGAAGTTATTACCCTAAACTTTGGAAAAATAACTTGGTAAAAATAAATAAAAAATAATGAAGCTACAAGGGCGTACTTTAGACCAAAGTGCGTCCGGTGATATTATAAAGGAGTTTACTCTAAGCCAAGGCTAAAGATATAATTAAAATATAATGTTCTCCAAATTTAATATTTTAAAGTTGTATCTAGGCCTATTCTTCGCCTTGATTCTATTTCCGCAATCCATTTTATAATCCGAGTAATACTCGTGGAGTTATAAGACCTTTAGTAAGGTTAATTAAATCTACGAAGAAGTTTATCTATTACTGATAACAACTCTACGAATAATATAGGCATCGAGATGAATTAAGATTCTATAATCTTCTACGTATTAACACATATCTAATGATAATTTATTTGTGATCCACGAGTCTTTATTAATAGAGTTATGAGCAGTTGAAAATTATTTTCAACTAATACTAGATACTATTAAGAAAATACTACTGTAAGCTCAAATAAAATAACTTAATGATACTGTTGGGTATTTATTCGATAGTATCGGGGATTGGTGTTATATCAAAAGTAGAAATTAGTTATCTTAGCTAAGTATTTTTTAATAGAATAAGTCGGCTTAAGTGAAGTATATGAAATACTCAAGTATAGGAATCTTCTTTATGTTCGGACTAGTAACCTGTGATAACGAGCCCAGATTATGACTGCATTAACAAAGGTGTGTATAGCATAATACTTAGAAAGAAATTCTGAAGAGTAATGGGTAGGTGCGTATCCCCCAAAATATTTTATCAAGAAATATCTACTATCACCGTATATTATAAATAGTAAGAGTAGTTCTTAATTGAATTTAATTCTACTATTAAGAGTATTTGAAAGCAATAGTATCTCAAGTATACGAAGCCTATAAATTTCTAAGTCTAGTAGAACTTTATGTCTAGTTGGTATAGGATTTGTTTTGTATTGTGGAATAAGATCTATCAAGTGAAACTAAAGCAGAATTAAACTTTACTACTATAAGATTATATTTTGTATTGCAGAATAGATATCTTTATAGCAGGATAAGTACAGCCATCCTATTTTCTAGTTGCAAGAGCGCTATAAGGGTTAATAGGGCCCCTATGATATATATATATATATAATAGGTATACTAGTAGTTACCCTAAAGTCTTGATATTACTCGGAACTAAAGTTATTACCTTAAATTTTAGGAAAACAACTCGGTAAAAATAAATAAAATAATAAAGCCATAAGGGTATACTTTAGACCAAAGTGCGTTCTGTAATATTATAAGGAAGTATATCCTAGGCTAAGGCTAAAGATATAGCTGAAATATAAAGTTCTCTGAATTTAATATTCCAAAGTTGTATCTAGGCCTATTTATCACTCTAATTCCATTTTCGCAATCTATCTTATGATCGAAGTAATACTCATGGAGTTATAAGACCTTTAGTAAGGTTAATTAAATCTACAAGGAAGTTTATGTATTACTGATAACAACTCTATAAATAATATAAGTATCAAAATGAATTAAGATTCTATAATCTTTTATGTATTGATGTCTATCTAATGATAAGCTATTTATGATATACAAGTCTTTATTAATAGACTTATATACAGTTAATAATTATTTTTAATAGATACTAGATAATATTAAGAAAATACTACTGTAAGCTCAAATAAGATAACTTTATAATACTGTTAGGTATTTATTCTATAGTATTGGGAATTAGTATTATATTGGAAGTAGAAATTAGTTATCTCGGCTAAAGTATTATTTAATAAAATAAGTCGGCTTAAGTAAAGTATACAAAATATATAGGAATAGGAATCTTGTCTACTTTTAGGCTAGTAACCTATGACAACAAATATAGATTATAACTATATTAACTAAGGGATAGATAGCATAATACTTAGGAAGTAATTCTAAAACATAACAGATAAGTATCTATCCCCTAAAATATTTTATCAAAAAATATCTATTATTATTATGTATTATAAATAGTAAAAGTAATTTTAGGTTAAATCTAATTCTACTATAAAGCGTATTCAAAAGCTAGAGCATCTCAATTATACGAAGTCTACAAAGTTTTAAGTCTAGTTTAATTTATTTCTGACTGACAAAACATTTATTATGTCTTATAAAATAAAATCTATTACAAAAGATTAAAACAAATTGAATTTTCTGTTATAGGATTTTATTCTGAGTTGCAGAATAAATATTATTATAGCAGTATAAGTGCAGTCGTCCTATTTTTTAGCTACTAGAGTACTATAAGAGTAAATAGGGCTCCCTTGACAAAGGCAACATTATTTATTCAATGAAATCAGTATTAAAAATCTTGGCTTCTATGCTGGTATTAACAAAAGTATTAATAGAAAGGTTATATTTAATTCTTCCATACATCCATAATAACTTAATAGAAATAAGAAACTTCAATCTATCAGACTTCAATACTTTTGTACTAAATTTTTCTACCAAAGAGAAATTCTTTATTCTATCTAAGAAAATATCTAGCACCACTACCTTTTATAGTCTTTTTCAGAGTTCACTGATAATAGGAGCCACCTTATCATTGGCTTTTCTTTTTATCTCTTTTTTGGTGTTTTGTAAAGAAGAAAAAGTAGAAAAAGATAAATTATAAAAAATAGAACTAATAAAAGTAGGATCAATATCCATAGGTCCCCCAATATATTCCTGCTTTCAACTTCCAATAAAGATACCTTTCTTCACAATACAAATAGAAAACTAATCTTATAAAACTATTTGACCTAACATACTAGATAGTCTATATCTCTAATAGTCCAAATTTTCTCTATAGTCTAACTTATTATCACTAATGATCTTACTAAAAGAAATCTCCAGTAGCTCTACTATAGCTACTACTGTTACTACTTTCTTTACTTTCTTTTTAGCCTTTTCTTTTCCCTTTGACTCTACCCATAGTTTCTATCTTACTATATAGTCACTTATTATATAGGACTTATCTCTATACTTGATATGCTATATATCTTTCTTTTGAGCCTACTATATAGTATAAGTCACTGTATCTTAACTAGACTCTTTTTTCTTCTTGAAAAAAGCATTAGACTTGAGTTTAGATTTGGTATTAAACTTGGTTTTCGCCTTCTTCTTTAGCTTTGAGATTTGATCCTTGAGATTTTAGGACTTCTTCTTATTAGTTTTAGGAGTATAAGGTATCTCCTTTTTCATATTAGTAGTCTATTCTTTCTGATAGAACTAACTTTGAATATATACCTCTCTTACTTTTTCATATTCCATCTAAGATACAGTATTTGCAATAGCCTAGAAGTATATCTCTATACTAGTAGGTACCTTATCAAGAATATCCTTGTTGATACTGACTTGGACCATATAGACTCTAGTCTCTAATTAAATAGCCATGATCAAGTATTCCCAGAACTGTTCTTATAGTAGTTCTACTACCAACTAATAAACCTTGACTCTAACAATAAAATCTTTTATTAGTTCTCCTTTCTTCTAGTACTTTTTTTGCAAGAAGATCTTTATATCCTACTGCTTATCCTGATTCTGGTAGGTATTAAAGAATTCTCACTTGAAAATATTAAAGGTATCCCATTAGACCTATCTAAAGTTAGCATCTAGTATTTATTTAAGCTGGATAGTATAGTACTAGGTGCTTACTTCTTCTATAAGTAGATTTACTAAAAATAGGATCTTTTTACTATAGGTAGAATATATTAGTAGTATACATTCAAATATATAGTCTACCTTCATCAAGAATTCCTTTAACTTACTTGAAGTTCTATTAAATTTTGAAGGTAATGGGAAGTTTCAGGATTCTTTCTTTTTAGAAAGAACTTTATTCTTTTTGGCTGAAGAGAGAGGAGATAGTAGAGGTAGTAGTGGTAGTAGTAAAGGTATAAGACTACCTACTAGATCAAAATAGATATCATAGATAAAACGATCCATATTAATTGATTGGATATGTTTCATAGGGTTTGGTCAGTCGATTGCCTACTCTTATAAGTCTTTAAGCTTATATTTATGAGTCTAGATTAATTAGGATAATACTTCTACAGATTTCTAATTTATCTTATAATTTTGAAAATTATTATCCTGTTCTTGTTTAATTAGCTTTTGCATCTAATCACTAATCTTATTTATATCTATCTTGATAGTATAAAACTCAGTTTTCGCTACTTTAATGATGGCTCCTATATTCTATATAAGCTTATTAGTCAGTACTTTTTATTGGTTTTCTAATACCTCATAGATAAATATAGTGAATTATTGAACTATATCCTGTTGTTCTTCCATCTGGCCCTTAAGAGCAGCTACTTTCTCAGTTACTTACTGTTGTAGTAAGTTAAGGTTATTATATGTAGCTTTTGTGCTATCAAAAACTATCTTGTGAGCCTCTTGTGATTCAACTAATAAATATGCTTATGTTTATAGACCCCTAGTAAGGTCTACCAGTTCAACTTATT
Source organism: Tirmania nivea (assembly GCA_015179035.1). Classification (NCBI taxonomy): domain Eukaryota; kingdom Fungi; phylum Ascomycota; class Pezizomycetes; order Pezizales; family Pezizaceae; genus Tirmania; species Tirmania nivea. The sequence continues at coordinate 5,655 of WHUY01000170.1, forward strand.
AGTAGTCAAACTCAATAGCTCTATCTTAAATAATATAAGCCAGGAACTGATTATATTATTTTTGACTTATTGTAGGATATGTAGCTCGAGTAAAGTATAGTAGTAGATATTGTAGCTATTATGAGGAGGTATTACTACCTGCTTGACAAGTTGGTCACTAGGCTGGTTTCTACTAACATAACAAACCTAGTAAAAACTCTTGTAAATATTATGTCAGTTCGTCTAGAGAGTATTAGGATTGCTGCCTAGAGGATTCTATCTTTCGAGATAGGATATCTTCTATTAGTATATCTTGAAACTTAACTTCTATATCTGTTACTAATTATAAAAGATTATTTGGTTATTGTATAATAGTACAAGGTGTAATATCTAGGAGTGTGAGGGATTAGTAAGGCTAGTGAGGCCCTCTGGGTATCTATGAATTAGATATATTGATTCAATAGTATATAATGATTTAAAGTAAGATGAGAATTACTTGTCTACAAAGTAATATCATAAGGGCCCTATTAACCCTTATAGAACTCTTACAACTAGAAAATAGGATGGCTATACTTATCCTACTATAATAATATCTATTTTATAATACCAAATATAATACTATAGTAGTAAAGTTTAATTCTACTTTAGTCTCTCTTGATAGATCTTATTTTGCAATACGAAATAAATCCTATATCAATTAGACGTAAAGTTTCATTAGACTTAGAACTTCATAGACTTCATATACTTAAGATACTTATACTTTCAAATATTCTTGATAGTAGAATTAGATGAAACTAAGAACTACTTTCACTATTTATAATATATAATGATGGTAGATATTTTTTGATAAAATATATAGAGGGATATGCACCTACCTATCACTTTTCGGAATTTCTTTCTAAGTATTATACTATCTACACCTTTATTAATACAGTCATAATTTGTACTCATTTTCATAGGTTGCTAACTTAAACATAGAAAAGATTCCCATGTCCATATATTTTATATACTTTTCTTAAGCTGACTTATTCTATTAAAGAATATTTAGCTAAGATAACTAATTTCTACTTCTAATATAATATTAATCCCTGATACTATCAAATAAATTCTCAACAGTATTATAGAGTTATTTTATTTGAGCTTGTAATAGTATTTTCTTAATAGCATCTAGTAACTATTAAAATTAATTTTCAACTACTCATAACTCTATTAATAAAGACTTGTAAATCATAAATAGATTATTATTGAATAGGTGTCAATGCGTAGAAGATTATAGAATCTTAGTTCATCTCAATGCCTATATTATTTATAAAGTTGTTATTAGTAATAGATAAACCTCTTTATAAGTTTAATTAACTTTACTAAAGGTCTTATGACTCTATAAGTATTACTCCGATTATAGAATAGATTATAGAAATAGAATTAAAGTAAAGAATAGGCCTAGGTACAACTTTGAAATATTAAATTCAAAGAACTTTATATTTTAAGTGTATCTTTAGCCTTGGCTTAGAGTATACTCCCTTATAATATTACTAGATATACTTTAGTCTAAAGTACGCCCTCATGGCTTCATTATTTTATTTATTTTTACAGAGTTATTTCTCTAAAGTTTAGAGTATTAACTTCAGTTCAGGGTAATATCAAAACTTCAGAGTAATAGCTAGTATAGCTAATATATATGTATATAGTTAGTATATTAGTCTAATTATATAACTATTGAACCTTTTATTAGATACTTATGAAACTTAAACTATAGTTCTCTTGAGGGTCTATAAGCATGTTATAAAGGTCTTAACTATCTATAATAATTATATACCACTTCAGAGTTTATACCCATTTCATATACTTATTTCTTATAGATAAGTATTAGAAATGCTTATACTATACTACTATGAATATACTTAGAGTCTATATAGGTATCTAAGGTCGTTCTATAAGAGCTCAAGTATCTATAGTAGGGTTGGATATTATCTTGTAATAGGATTAGAGAGATTAGATATTAAAGATCTAATATAAGAAAAATTAATCAATAATATCTAGCATAGAAGTACAATTAATCTAGTCTTTGTAAAAGATGTTAGGATTTCTTACTTGAATAAGGGACTTAGGAAGGAGAAATTAATATCAGACCACTTTTGTCTATTATTTGATATCGACTTCATAATTAGTGACTCAGATAAGAAGATCTAAAGTGTAGACTATAATCATCTAGTAGAGATGATAGAAGGAATAAAAGAGAAGGGTCTTTAGGTAGTAGTGATATAGGTGAAAGGTTTACTTAAAGCAATGCTGTACAAAAAGTTAAAAAGTCTAAGAGATTATTACTTGATTAAATTATTTATATATTAGTGATCTAAGAGATAGTAGAATGAAGAATTAGGGAAATAATTATAATAGATATGGTAAGAGTATAAGGGAGAGGTCAGGGTGAATATAAGAATCAGCTAAAGAAAATACATAAAGAGATAGAAATATAAGTAGAGAGAGCAGAAGAAAATAATAAGGGAAAAGAAGTAATAGTGCAAGGAGACTTTTTGTGAGAAGAATAAAGAAAAGAACCCATAGAAGATTGTGTAATAGGCAAAGGATCTGTATAAACTAAAACAAACTATAAAGGCTTTATAGAACTTAGCAGGAATGAATTTAGAAGAAGATGAGAAAAAGACAGTAGAATTTATTTAAGACTATTTTCAATAGAATCTAAATAATAGAATAGTAGGGGAGGAAGCAGAATATATATTAGGGGTCAAGGACAGAGAAGTAGAAAGAATGCAACTAAGAGGAGAGGTAAAAACAGCTCTAGAGGATACCAAGAATAAGTCAGCTCCAGATTCCAATAGTATCATATACAGGCTAATTAAATTGGTTATAGAAACTTTACTAGGGGAAGAACTAATAGAGGTAGTAGTTGCTAGCTTGATCGATAGAGAGGTACTAATAGAATGGCAGTTCTTGAAGGTAGTCATAATTCTAAAGCTAGGAAATGACTATATGATAACTAAGGGGTAGGGACCAATTAATTTGATAAATTGTTTGGAGAAATTAGTGGAAAAGGTTATAGTAGATAGACTTTAGGATACTAGTCTATTCTATAAGGGATAATTTAGTAGGGTCAAGGGAAGTTGGTAATAGATATAGTAGCTAATATAATAATAAGGATAGAAAGGTATTTATGGAATATAGGAAATATGGGCCTAAGTTTTTAAGATATGAAAAAGGGATTCTAGAATATAAAGGATAAAAAGGTTATAGCAAGGCTGAGAGAGAGTATAGAAAGGTAAAAATAGGTTAAATAGATTAAGTATTTTTTCAGGGTAAGGGAGTTCAATTTGAAGTAGAATAAGATAGTAAAGGGAATAGGGAGGACTTATATAGGCTGCCTACAGAGATTACTACTTTCTCTATTAATATTCTTAATCTAGATAGCCCCAATAATAGTGGAAATAGAAAGAAGGACTTAAGATAAAGTTTACTATTCTACTAAGTTCCTATCATTTATAGACAATATCAATAGAGAAATATTAATAGATAGGGATAATAAACTAAGGAGGCAAAATATAAGGTTTCTACTCTAAAAAATAGAAAGGATTGTAGATAAAGTCATAATAAAAAAGGATCTTTCCCTAAAGAAATTAAAATAAGAGAGGTTGATCCTTCAAGAAAAGAAAAGAAAAGAGAAGAAAGAAGTAAAGTAGGTAAAGTAGCTGAAAATTATCTTGGACGAAAGCCTATTATTTGAGAGATACTGGAGGTCAAGAATTAAGAAACCTAAGGGGTTTTTAGCTAAGTATAGTAGAATCAGTAACTTTCAGTAGGGTATCTCACTAACAAGGTGGAACTAGCTTTTTACAGGTTTAGTAAGGGCAATTGCTATATTGGAAGTAGAGTTAGAGTAGCAAGGTTAAAAGAACTAGAAGGAAGAAATAAATAAGCTCCAATACTAGGCTTTGAAAAAGTATATAGATATAGTAAGGAGAGCCAGAAAGGAGACGGTTTTTAAGATTATGAGGGTACAATTGCCATGGATAGCCTTGAATATATGCTAGAATAAGATAATTACAAGAATCATAGATGATTCTAAGTTACTAGGAGACCTTATACTAGACTAAGTATGGGATAATGATAACTCTCTTATAGATATTCTAGTATAAAGGGCTTTAGTTATGATAGAGAATAATGGAGGAGTTTTGTTATATAGGGGTACTATCCCCTAATATTAGGTACCAGTTATGGATCTAGAAGGGTCTACAAATGGTAGAGTAGAGAAATAAGAAGAAGAAATCAAGTTTCATAGAATGGAAAAAGAGATATAGTTTATAGACAAGAGTAAGGATGAGAAAGAAAGAGTAGGTGGTAGTAGCTATAATGATGTATTAGAGGTGACTAAGGCTTTAAGCTATATAGTGTTAGTATATGATAGAGAAATTAGGAGTATATGAGATATAGTAGAGAAAATAGGTAAGGACAAAGAAGTTTTGATTTTAACAGACTCTTAAGTAGCCATAAAATCTATTATCAAAGTTAAAAGATAAGGCAAAGCCAGAATAGTCAACATAGTTTATACTATATAAAGGATCTCTGATACAAATGTTAAGATATATCTTAGCTAGGTTAAGGCTCATGTAGGGATCGAAAAGAATAAGAGGGTAAATAGATTAGTAATGAAAGGAGCTACTAGAAGGGGTGAGAATATTGTTATTGAAGGCAAAATAAGATAGTAATATAGGAAGAAATGTAGTTAGGAGAGGAAAGTAAAAGGTTTTAGTATAGGAAGAATAGTTAGTTGGAATAGAAAAGTAGTAGTAAATTACTTCCAGTATTATAGTGGCAAGGGTAACCTCACTGTTTAGAGACAAAAACTTAGGATAGGAGATATAGATATCTTATACTATACTTATGGAAGGTACAATGAAAGTATATAAAGAGAGAGAGTAGCTGAGAAGGATATTTAGCTCCTAGGAGGAGGTTGACTCTTATGAAGTAGTTAGAAAGAGAGAAGTAGTAAATAGGGATGAATAGCCTATTGACCTGATAAAAGTTTTCTTTTCTAATCTCTGATTAGTTTAATTAGAATATAGTAATGAAAAATATAGATTAGGGAAACCCAGAAGGGGATTATGATTTATTTTTGTCTTATATTATATTTGCTTAATAGATAGTTTACCTTGAGGACAGAAGGCTTAAGGCTTTGGACCTATCTAAACCTTACCATAGTATTACTATATGTGAGTATTAAATATAAAAAAAAAAAAAAAAAAAAAATACTAGATACTAACTTTAGATGAGTTAAATAGGATACATTTAATATTTTCAAATAAGAATTCATTAATACCTACCAAAACCAGTATAAACAGTGGGATGCAAAAGTTTTTTTTTAAAAGGAGTACTAAAAAAAAGGGGAAGTAATAAAGGATTTTATTATTAAGGTCAGGATTCATCAGTTAGTAGTAGAACTACTATGAGAATAACTCTAAGAGTACCTAATTATAGCTATTCAACTACAAACTAGAGCTTATATAGTCTAAGTCAGTACTAATAAAGATATTTTAAATAAGCTAGTTACTAGTATAGAAATATACTTCTAGGCTATTACCAATACTAGGTCTCAGGGAAAATATAAGAAGAGAAGAGAAAGATATATATAGAGGTAGTTCTAATAAAAAAAATAAGCTGTAAGTATAAAACAGAAGGTAGTTCCCATTCTTAAGACTATAGAGAAGAAGTCCAAGAATTTTAAAGACTAAATCTCTAAACTAATACAAAAGATTAAAACTAAGCCTAATGTTAAATCCAAATTAAAGTTTAATACTTTCTCTAAAAAAGAAAAAGGGCTTGCCCAAGATAAGGTTATATATATTATAAAGTAGGTTTGAAAGAAAGATAGGTAGTATATCAAGTATAGAAATAAACGCCACATAATAGGTGACTATATAGTTAGATAAAAACCTTTAATAAAAGTAAAAGAAAAGGGAAAGGCTAAGAAGAAAATAAAAAAAATAGTAACAATAGTAGCAATAGTAAAGCTAGTTAAGATTTCTTTTAGTAAAATTATTAGTAATAATGAGTTGGATTATACAAAAAATTTAGACTATTAGGGATATAAGCTATCTAGTATATTGAGTCAAATAGATTCGCAAAATTGGTATTCTCTTTGTATTATTAAGAAGAGTATCTTTGTTAGTAGTTAGAAGAAGGAATATATTAGAGAATCCATAGATATTGACTTCACTTTTATTAGTATTGTTTCTTGTAATTTATCTTCCTCTACTTTTTCTTCCTTATTTAATAAAAAGATAAAAAAAGGGACAAAAAGAAGAATGGATTATGAGGTAGCTCCTCTTATTAGTAAACTCCAAAAAAGACTATAAAAGGTAATGGTACCAGATATTTCATTGGATAGAATTTAAGATCTCTCTTTGGCTAGAAAATCGAGTGCAAAGGTGTTAAAGTCTGATAAGTTAAAGTTCCTTATTTCTATTAAGTTGTCTTAATTATATAAAGAAATAAAAAGAGAACTTTCTATTAATACTTTAGTTGATACTGATATAGAAACCATAATTTTTGATTCTGATTTTATTGAGTAGATAATATTGCTTTAGGTTAAGAAATAGAAAAGACTAAGATTAGAGAGTACTAACAGCTCAATTCTTAAGAAGTCTAATATAGTATAGGTCCAGAACCTGCAGATAGAAGTCTCTAATATATAATCAAGGCAAAATAAGTCCCTTAATCTAGTAACTAAGATTGTATACCTCAAACTAGGTATTCTACTTATTTTAGTAATAGATTGGATTAAGGGCAATTATAATAAGCTATAAGTTACTTTTTCTTATAGGCTTAAGCTTAAAAGGGTATTGGAGATTAAGGAAGTTACTGATTTTACTGACTTTGACAAAGTACTTACAAAGACTTAGTATATTGGACTTATTAAGATTAGAGAATAGGATTATCAGAAGTTCACAAATAGGGATATTCATAAGGTTATGAAAATAACTACAAGTAAGAACCTAGAGGAACTTACTAATTAATTATTATCTTAGTATAGGGATATTATAAAAATATTTAGAAAGGAGATACAATCTACTCTTCCCTTTTATTATTTACAAGATATGATAATCAAGTTGAAAGAAGAAAAGAGTCCTCTATTAGGAAAGTTATATCTTTTCTTTCTTAATGAACTAGAGCTTCTCAAAGAATACCATAATAAGATACTTAGAATTAGTAAAATTAAATTAAGTAAAAGGAGTGCTAGTACTCCTATTTTCTTTGCTAAACAACATAATAGTAAGCTTTGAATCATTATAAACTATAGAGGTCTCAATGCTATTACTAAAAATAATAAGTATCCCCTACTATTTATAACTACTCTTATAGAATAAGTTAGTACTTTATAGGTTTTCTCTAAACTTGACTTGAAACTTGAGTTTAACTTACTAGATCTTATAGAGTAATATCTAGCCCTACTATAGCTATTTGAAATTCTATAGAACGACCTTAGATATCCATATGGACTCTAGGTATTCTCATAATAGTATAGTATAAGTATTTCTAATATTTATTTATAATAGATAAGTATATGAAATAGGTATGAACTCTAGAGTAGTATATAATTATCATAGATTATTAAGATCCTTATGGCACGCCTATAGACCCTTGAGAGAGCTATAGTTTAAGTTTCATAAGTATCTAATTAATAGTTCAATAATTATATCTAGATTAATATGCTGACTATATATATATATATTAGCTATATTAGCTTTTACTCTAAAGTCTTAGTATTACCTTAAACTGAAGTTATTATTCTGAACTTTAGGAAAATAACTTAGTATAAATAAATAAAATAATAAAGCTATAAGAGCGTACTTTAGATCAAAGTACGTCCGATGATATTATAAGAGAGTATACCTTATACTAAGGTCAAAGATACAGTTAAAATATAAAGTTCACTAAATTTAATATTTCAAAGTTATATCTAGGTCTATTTATTACTTTGATTCCATTTCCGTAATCTATTTTATGATTACAGTGATACTTATAGAGTTATAAGACCTTTAGTAAGGTTAATTAAAATCTATAAGTAAGTTTATCTATTAATAATAATAACTCCATGAATAATATAGGTATTGAGATAAATTAAGATTCTATAAACTTCTATGTATCAATACTTATCCAATAATAATCTATTTATAACCTACAGTTTTTTATTAATAGAGGTATAAGCAGTTGAAAATTATTTTCAATAGATACTAAATACTATTAAGAAAATACAACCGTAAGCTCAAATAAATGATTTCATAATACTATTAGATATTATTCGATAGTATTAGAAATTGGTACTATATTAGAAGTAGAAATTAGTTATCTTGACTAAATATTCATTAATAGAATAAGTCAGTTTAAGTGAAGTATATAAAATATATAGGTATAGTAATCTTTAATATGTTTAGGCTAGTAATCTATAATAACAAGGATAGATTATGACTGCATTAATAAAAGTATGGATAGTACAATACTTAGGAAAAAATTCTGAAGAGTAATAGTTAGATATGCATCTCCTAAAATATTTTATCAAGAAATATCTACCATTACCATATATTATACATAGTAAAAGTACTTGTCAATTGAATTGGATTTTACTATCAAGAGTATTTAAAAGTAAAAGTACTTTGAGTATATAAAGCTTACATACTTCTAAATCTAGTTTACTTTATTTTTAACTAATGAAAGATATATTTTATATTATAAAATAAGATCTATTAGAAAGAATTAAAGCAGATTAAACTTTTTGCTATAAGATTTTATTCTAAGTTTTAGAATAAATATCATTGTAGTAGTAAAAGTATAGTCGTTCTATTTTCTAGTTACAAAAGTACTATAAAGGTCAATAAAGCTCCTATAATACTAATAATAATAGCTGAAGATGAGTAGAAAATAGTATTTAAGATCAGATATACTTTATATGAGTATATAGTTATACCTTTTAAGTTAACTAATACTTTATCTATCTTCTAATAATATATTAATAATATTCTATCTGAGAGAATCGATTAAAGGATTATTGTATATATTAATAATATCTTTATATATATTTAGAGTAAAAAAAAACACATCGAACTCATCTATTAGATACTGCAAAAGCTAATAGAGAATAACCTTTATATCAATATTAACAGGTATATCTTTTATATCTCTAAGATAATATTTATAGGATTTAAGATTAGTATTAAAGGGATATATATAGGCCAAAAGAAAGTTAAAGATATCTTTATATAGCAAGCCTTTTAGAATATTAAAGAGATATAGAAGTTTATTGGTTTTGCTAATTTTTATCACCAGTTTATTAAAGACTTTAGTAGTTTAGTTCTCTTGATTTAAATATTAATATACAATAGAGTTCTTTAGAACTAAACATAGTAGTATTAGAAAGTCTTCAATAAGCTAAAATATAATTTCACCACTGCTCTAATACTATATCATTATCATCCTAAATAACCAAAGATTATCAAGATAGATGTATCCGATTTTGCAAAAGTTAGTATTCTATCTTAAAAGGAACTAGACAGTCATTAGTACTTAGTTGTTACTACTTAAGGTGTTTTATTCCATCAGACCTTAATTATAATATATATGATAAAGACATAGTTGTAATTATCAATTACTTTTAAGAATAGAGACACTTTTTAATAAATGTCTAAGAGGAAATAATTATGTATATAAACTATAAGAACCTTGATTACTTTAATTCTACAAAGTTACTTAATCGAAGGCAGGTAAGATAGGTAGAAATAATAAGCTAGTTCAATTTTAGAATTATCTATTACCTAGGTAATAAAAATAGTAAGACTGATATATTTTCACATTAAGTTAATTATGACTTCAAAAAAGGGGAAAAGAAGTAAGACTATATGATTTAGATATTCAAACCTAGTTAATTTCAACTAGGTTTGAATGAAGAAATACTAGCAATATATTAAATTATAGTAGTAAACGCCTTATAGATAGAAAAATCAACTAGGTTAAAGAAAATCCTAGAGGCTAGCCTCATAGATGAGAAGTGGTTAGGGATTTAAAATATATTGAAGTTTAGTAAAGAATATCCTGGTCTTGAGTACTATGGTTTGGAAGATAATAAAGTGACCTTTAAAAAATATTTATATATTCTTGACAACAATTCACTTAAGCTAAAGATAGTATTCTAGAGCTATAATGCTTAAGTTATAGAATACTTTTGATATAACAAGACTCTCAAATTAATAAAACGAAATTAATATTAACCGAATATAGAAGATTAGGTATATAACTATATTTATATATACAACACTTACTAGTATAATAAGACAATATAATATAAAAAATATAGCAAGCTCGTACCTCTTCTAATTCCTTATAGGCCATAAGAATATATTTTAATAGATTTTATTACTGATTTATCTCCAGTTAAAGGGTATAATCAAATCGAGAGTATTATTGATAGGTTTACTAAAATAGTATATTTCATCCTTTTAAAAAACTGAAAGGCTAAGGAGTTAGCTGAGATATTTATTAAAAAGGTATGGAGACTATATAGACTACTAAAGAAGGTTATTTCGAATAGAGACTTAGTGTTTATAATTTTATTTTAGATAGAAGTTATACAGTTATTAGAAGTTGAATTAGATAAGTCATTAGTATATTATTTTTAGATAGATAGTCAAACTAAATATATTAACCAGATTCTAGAATATTATCTATGAATGTATTATTGGTGGGATTAGAAATAACTAGATTGAGTTACTTCTATTTACTGAATTCTATTATAATAATACTATCTACTTTAGTACTAAATGTACTTCTTTTTATATAGTATATAGCTAAAACTTCAAGAAAAACTTCTAGAACCTAACTAAGGCCTCAACTAAATCTAATATCTCTAAAGTAGCTAAGACAGTCGAAACTCTAGATACAATAAGAGAGATAATGAGGGAAAATATGAAGGTAGTATAGGCCTATATGTCAAAATACTATAATCTTAAGGTGGTAGAGAAGGAACTAATATTTAAAGTAGGAGACTGAGTTATAGTCAATACTAAGAACATTAAGACTAGATATCTGACTAAAAAGATCAACTAGAAGCTTCAAGAAAAGTTTTGAATTAAATAGCTTATTACTACTTATACCTATAAGTTAGAACTTCCCCTAACTATAGACAAAATATATTTCATCTTCTATATTATTTTATTGAAACTCTACTACCTTAATATAATTGCTAGTAGATATTCACCAACTCTCTATTTTGTTAATCTAGAAGAATCAAAATACTAGATTGAGAAGGTTAGGATAAGTAAGGTATAGAAAGGAAGAATAATATATTTAGTTACCTAGAAAAGTTATGGTCCTAATAATAATATAAAGGAATCATATAAGAACTTGAAGGATAGAGGCTCTAAAATCATTTAGAAATTCTATCTAGATAATTTTCGTAAGCTACAGGACCCTAATATTATCTTATGAGAATTTTTCTTTTTTTTCTTATTAGGCTTTAGGTTTTTTGAATTATATTTCATATATTTGTTTATTTCTTATCTATATTTCTTCTACTATTTCTATCCTAGAGATATAATGAGACATATATAACTATATTTCAGCTATTGTATATAAGAACTGGTTTTCAAGCTCTATCTATAGTTATTAGTAGTAATACTAATTCTATTTGCATTAGGAAAAATTAAATTTATTTTTAGATAGCATCCAATAGTATACATTAGTATCTAAAGATATCTAGTAATATCTAAGAGTATCTAAGGGTATCTAGTGGCGTCCATGAAACATATTTATAGATTATGAAATATATTTAATAGATGCTACTAAATACCTTTAGATGCTCTTGGATATCAGTAGATATCCTTAAATGCTATTATATTCTACTGGATACTGTTTAGAGTCAAACTTAATTTTTTCCTGATATATATGATCAACTAAGTTCTTGCAAACAAGAGCCTTAAGGGAGGAGGTACTATCACAAAGTAATATTTAACTCTATCATAGGTATCTGAGCTCCTATTGAACGACCCTAGATATCTATATAGACTTTAAGTATACTCATATTAGTATAGTACAAGGGTTTCTAATACTTATCTATAAGAGATAAGTATATAAAATGGATATGAACCCCAAAGTGATATATAACTATCACAAATGATTAAGACCCTTATGACACGCTCATAGACTCTTAAGAAAGCTACGGTTTAAGTTTCATAAGTATCCGATCAATAGTTCAATAGTAATACCTAGATTAATATACTAACTATATACATATATGCTAGCTATACTAGCTATTACTCTAAGATCTTAATATTAGCCTAAACTAAAGTTATTACTCTAAACTTTAGGAAAATAATTCAATACATATAAATAAAATAATGAAGCCATAAGGATATAGTTAAGACCAAAGTATGTTCAGTAATATTATAAAAGAGTGTACTCTAAGCTAAGGCTAAAAATATACTTAAAATATAAAGTTCTTTGAATTTAATACTTTAAAGTTGTATCTAGATCTATTCTTTGCCATGATTCTATTTTCGTAATCTATTATATGATTGGAGTAATACTCCTAGAGTTATAAGACCTTTAGTAAAGTTAATTAAATCTATAAGGAAGTTTATATATTACTAATAACAACTTTATGAATAATATAAGTATTATAATGAATTAAGATTCTATAATCTTCTACGTATTGATACCTATCCAATTATAATCTATTTATGATCTTTGAGTCTTTATTAATAGAATTATGAGCAGTTGAAAATTATTTTCAATAGGTACTAGATACTATTAAGAAAATACTACTATAAGGTTAAATAGATAAATTTATAATATTATCAGATAGTTATTTAATAGTGTCGAGGATTAGTATTATATCTAAAGTAGAAATTAGTTATCTTAGCTAAGTATTCTTTAATAAAATAAGTAAGCGTAAGCAAAGTATATAAAACATATAAGTATAGGAATCTTCTCTATATTTAGGGAATATTATAGTATAGACTATAATATAAACTATAGATATAACTCTAGGAAGTATACGTTGACTTGGAGACAATAGTGTAGTTATAAATAATAGTATAGATATGAACTGTGGCGTGGACAATAGTATAGATATGAGCAATAGGATTATATAATAGTATAGATGTAGTCAATAGTGTAGACATGATACAACTTGTATTGTAAACTAGAATATATAAAACATTGCATGAAGAATAAGAATAAAGAATGGCAGTGATATCTTTATATATATATAATTATCTTTACCCATAATATTCACTTTGATATAAGTTCTTCTTATCATATGCATAAGTAAGCTTCTACATATGATACTCAATATAATGTTACCTATAATATAGGTGATAGTTTATGATATATTTATATTACTTGCAATTACAGGTAATAGTCCATAATAATCTATGACAGTCCGTAACAGTCCATAATAATCTATAACAATATTCCTTTCTAAGAGCCGAAGTCCCTTGAGATTTAGGCGTCCTCTGGTAAAGGTCCTGGTTGGTCTAGATATCAAGTATAGAAGTTATCGATAGCTTTCAGTTTATTCACTTTGATAGCTGGTTCCTAATTTGGATTATTATAGTCTACCCATTTGATTAAATATTGAAGTTTCTTCTATCAAATACACAAATCAAGAACTTCCTCTATATACTATTTTTCTTTATTGTCAACTATAACTGGTAGAGGTAGTGAGTTGTTTTGGCTAGGTAGTAGATTATTACCTGCAGGATCTAAGAGTAATATATGTTGGACTTGATGGTAGTGAACCATTAGTGAGAAGTCAAGTTTATAGGTATATAGTGATATCACTTTCAAGATCTTATAAGGTCTAATACATTTATGATCCAGCTTTTTACTTAGGTATTAGGTAGCAACATATTGAAAATTGAACTATATGAGGTCTTCTTCTTTTAGTATTAGTACTGGACTTTGTCATTTGTCTACTTGCTCCTGTTATTTTACTTGAGCTCTTACTATCTTATTTTGTAAGTATTCTATTAGTTCTTTTATCTTTGTAGCTACTTGTATAGTACTCTATTTTCTTGATTTTTTTGGTACAGGTGAGAAGTTAAATTACTAGAATAAGTCTTTACCATAATTGGTAAAGAATAGGAATATACTTATTATTTCTGATGCTTAGTTGTTTGATACAAATTCAGCTAAATAAAGCCATTCTTCCTAATCGTCTTGAAGGTAGTTTATATATATATATAGGGATTATTTTAGTATGGCATTGATGTATTCTATTTGGCCATCGGTTTATAGATGGAATGGGCTTGAAAGCAATAACTTCCCTTAAAGAATTTAACATAGTACTTTCTAGAATTTTGCAATAAATTGAGTTCCTTAATTTGATATGATAGTTTTAAGTAGGCAATAGAGCCAGAAAATATATCGTACAAAGAGATCTACTAACTTTTCAGCTGTAATAGTATCCCGACAAGGTATGAAATAGTGTATTTTTATTAATTAATATACAACTATTAAAACTGCATTGTAGTCATTTGACCAAGATAATCCCATGATAAGGTCCATTGAAATATCTTGCTAAGCCCCTTGCAGTATTGGTATTAGTCGTAAGATTCTAAAAGGAGTATACCATGATGACTTGGAATATTGATAGTAATAATAGTTCCATATATAGCTATTTACTTCTTTATATATTCGAAGCCAATAATATTATTATAATAATAGCTCGAGCATCTTAGAGCGTTCAAAATGTCCTGTCATTAATATCATATGATGTTCTTTGATTAGTCATACCTTCAAAGGATTATAGTTTAGTATATAAATTTTTCTCTAAAATATTAACTTGCTATTATCCTCTTAACATTCTACTAAAGAGATATCCTTTGATTGTTTTTGTCCCTATCGTAATCTTTTTAATATTTCTTAGAGTAGTAGATCAATAGCAAATTCTTGTTAAAATAAGTCTTCGATTGATTAGTCATTGTTTACTATTGTATTTATTGCTAAATTGTGTGCCAGATTATGGGGTTTTAATACTATTTGATATTGGAATTTAGTATATTTATCTCCCTCTTTAAAGAAGTTTCCTAACCTCCGAGTAAGAGCGTCTGGCTTGCCAGTGGCTTTTCCTGGTTAGTAGATGATTTTGAAATTGAATCACGATAGGTATTTTAACTATCATACTTGGTGGTAGTTAAATAGCTTTATAGATATAAAGTATTCTAGATTCTTATGGTCAGAAAGTACTTTTATTAGATAGGCAGTCGATTCCAGTTCTAGTTACTATTCTTTGAAGTATCGTATAATTATTATGAGTTTTTTATTGTAAATTTCATAGTTGCATTCAGCTGGAGTATATTTCTTTGAAAAGTATACTACAGAGTATAGTATTTCATATTCATTATATTATAAAAGTATACCAGCAGAGATATAAAATGATATATCAGTTTCAATTAATATCTCATTATCAGAGTTAAAGTATCAAGGTATAGGAGCTATAGTATATACTTATTTGAGATATTGGAATGTAGATTTGAATTCATTATCTTATTTCTAAGTTATATTCTTTTTAGTGAGCTTTGCTATGGAAGCTACTATAGTAGAGAAATCTTTTATGAACCATTAATAGAAATTAGCGAACCCTATAAATACTCTAGTGTCATAGAAATTCATTAGGGATTGCTAGTCAATAATGGCCTTTATCTTACTAGGATCTATTTGTACTTTATCTGGGGATATAATCATACTAAGATACTATACATTTGTCTTATAGAATTCGCATTTCTCTGGTTTGAGATATAGGCCTATCTTTTATAGTATGTATAATACTTGTGATATATAGTATTTATATTCTTCTAATATATCACTGTATATAGGAATATCATTGAGGTAAGCTGTATAGAAATTGTCGAGGAATAGATAGAAGATATTATTGATGAAGTGTTGAAAGCTAGCTGGAGCATTAGTAAGACCAAATAGTATAACTAATATTTTAAATAGTCTATATCATGTTTGAAATGCTGTTTTCCATTCTTCTCCTTCTAGTATTTGAATAAGATTATAAGTAGTTTGGATATCTAATATTGTATGGTATTATATTTTAGATAATTTTGTAAGGGTTTCTCAAATTAGGAGTAGTGAATATCAATTTTTAATGGTGCTATCATTCAATTCTCGATAATCAATACATAGACGTAATAATCTATCTTTCTTTTTAATAAATAATATTAGTGCTCCTACTGGGGAGGATAAGGCTCGGATAAATCCTTTAGAGAGGTTTTCATCTATTCAGTCTTTAAGTGCTTCTAATTCTAGTCTTAACAAGGAATATAGAAGTCCAAATGGTAGTGTAAATCCTTCTTTTAATAGGATTTTATGGTTATAAGGCTAGTAAAGTAAGAGTACCTCTACTACTACTTTCCTAAAGAGTAGTAGAAATTTATGATATTTGTTGGGTAGGAGTTTTTTAATCTTGTCATCTTTAGTTTGAGATTCTTCTTTTGGTAGTTTAAAAGCTTGATTGAGCTTATAGATAGTAACCTGAAAAGGTTTCTCTACCTCTTTTCCTTTTCTAATTAGGTAGCTGAAGGTAGAGCTGGCAATTATAGCAATTTGAGGTCCTTATAGAATTAGTATAAAAATTTCAGTAATAGACAAAGGTTTATAACAACAATACTATATGCAATATTTGGAGTCAAAAGTAACTATATTTCATACAAATTATATATTTATATTATAGTAGTAAAGGCAAAGAATTTCTAATACAAGAGGGTAGTATCCCAATTTGGTAACAAATAGGAATAGTTGTTCTTAATATTATTTAATAGTCATTTATAGCTTTATTATATGTGTAATAATTCCTAATTCTATGAGTTATCCATTAATTATTTCTAATATTTAAGGTTCTTTGAGTTTGTATAGTGAGAGTTAGTGATGGCTCATAAAGTCTTTATTTATAAATGCATATCTAATAATCCTATAGTTTATGAGAGCATGAGTTAGGATATTATTATTATCATCTTTCAATTCATAAGTAACTATAAGATAATTCCCTTCTAACTCTTCCTCTAATATAGGCTACAATAATAAACTAGAAATATATAGTGAAAATTTTATTAGCCTCATATCAGTGCCATTATACTGAGGTGAGGCTATTCTTTTAGTATTAGTGATATAGTATTATTTTATAATATACTTTCTACCACTTAAAGAGGGTGGTTTTGGGTTTGAAGACAAGCTTTTATCCTATAACCTAATTCACTACAATAGTAGTAATGACTCTTGGCTATTCGCTTAGCTTGTTCTTCTGGGGATACTTTTATTCATCTAACTAAGAGGTCTATTGGTCTCGTATGCATTCCCATAGCTGTTGATAAGGTAGCAAGGAGGGTCATAGCTAGATCATTAGTATATAGACAGAGAGTTGGTATGGAGTCTAAATACGCAGAGCGATTACCGAATTACAACTATAAAGCTTATCATTATATATTGAAATATTGATATATAGTGATAAATTTATCAAAAGTAGCTAGTTCAGGATGTACTCTCAAAAGGTTTTATTGAAGTCAGAAGAACAGACCTCTTTTGAGAGTAGCTAGCTTAGCTACATCATTCCAAGTTGTCTCAGATGTATATTACTAGAATTTGGCAAAATAGGCTGCAAAGTTATGCATTTCTTGAATAATAATATGGAGCTTGTATTCAATATTTGTTACTCTGTTGAGATTTCCAAATATATTTTCAAGGATTATGATAAGAGTATCCAAGTTAGTTAAATTTATATTATTATTCTGGATATATAGTATGACCTGATTAAGGGCTTCATCTAAGAGAGAGTTAATTACTAAGTGCAGTTTGGCTTGTTTATCAGTATATATAGCTACTTCTAAATGTAGTTGAGTCAAGAAAGGACGTAGTTTGCTTCAGTTTTTGCTATTAAATTTCTCTAGGTTGGGAACCTTCTTAACTCGATTTCCTTTCCCTTATTGGTTTCTAGTTAAGGCAGTACTAATATTTTATGTAGCTCACAATTAAGTATGCAAATCATTGATAACTGCTTTTTAGAAATTTACGTATTCTCTAGCCTCTTGTAATAATCGTTGCAAGTCAGTAAGTTAGGTTTATAAGGTAGTGACATCTATGCTCTGATTAGGAAAGGCGAGAATTCGATCCAAAAAGGTAATAGTTTCTTATATAATAATAGTATAGTCACTGTTGGCATTGGCAGAGTACACTTCTGCTCACAAATATATAAGCAAGTCTATGACCTTATAATGGAAGTACTCAGTCACAGCCATAGAATAAAGTAACAAGATATTATTTGCAAGTATAAAATAATATTAAGCGATTACTTTCTACTACTCTGCTGATATCCGTGAGGATAAAATTCTGTCTCCAATGGATATGGTTAAATACTCGCTTCGGAATACTAGAGCCTCCTCCAGAAGGCTTTCTACAGGTGTGAGTGTCAAGTCAATTCCCTCGATTATCAACTAACTAACTGTATTGTAGTTGGTTATCCCTACTCATATTGGCTACTCATAACCTAGCTATTTTGTCTCATACTCAATAGTACATATAGCTTTTCGATCTGAGGAGGTTTTTTACTACCTCTAGTGTATTATCTAGTCTCTAAGTAATATCATTATATTACCTATTATTAGATAACTTGGATAACACTTCTCTCTTTAGTATAGTACACTATTAGTACTTGGAGAGCTACTCTACTAGCCTATAGTTTCCTATTCTAAAGGGTATTCTAAGTATATATAAATACCCATAATACTACTCTACTTCTAGGCTTCTTGTCCTTAAGAACTTTATATATAGGAATCTTATTATATATATATTATATCCTAATCCTATTATCTCGTACTGCCTCAAAGTTCTTCTTGTAGAACTCCTTCAGAATTCTTTCTGCTATTCCCTTCATATGTTCATAGAGTTCCTATATAGCATCCTTATTAGAGTAACCCATCTATAAAACCAAATATTCTACTGGACGTCCTCTTCTCTAGCTATTCCTCCAACTCTAAACTATTTCTCTAATTACCTAGTTCTCTTCTCCTTCTAATAACTCGACTGAGGGAGATTCGACTCTCCAAGTAGGATTTGTATTTTGGCAATAGGGTTTGAGGAGGCTGGTGTAGAATAATAGATGTATTTTCGAATTTGCTGGCAACTCCAACTTATAAGCTCGTATTCCTACTAATTGAGTTATTTATAAGGGACCAATTTTCTTATGCTCTAGTTTCCGGCTTAGTCATTGTGTTATAATGTTTCGACTATCAAGTATAACTATATCTCCTACTTTGAACTGTGGTTATTGAACCCTATTAGTATTTTACCATTTAGCCATCCTAACTCTTACCTTCAAAACTCTCTCTCATAGTCTTTCCTATATTCCTTTCTAAACTCCTTCTAATAACTAGCTAGCTGGATTCACATAAGTCACCTTTCCCCAAGGTTCCTAAGACTGCCTCGGTAGGAATCTATAGTTCATTTCAAATAGTGACATTCCTATAGCTTCTAAGGATCCTAAGTTGATGGTGAATTCTGCTAGAGGTAGTAGCTCTTCTCAATTATCCTGCTTCTATGAACAATAGTGGTGGAGGTACTCTTTAAGTATCTGATTTATCTGTTCTGTTTGTCTATCTATTTCCAGGTGGAAAGCAGTCGAGAGCTTATTTGTAATCCCTATGCTGTCTATCAGTACTTGCCAGAAGTGGGAAGTAATCTTACTATTTCGGTCCGAGATGATATCATTAGGGAGGCCGTAGTAGCGCCATATATGTATAAGAAATGCTTTGGTGAAGTCTTTCACTATAGTATTAGTGGAAAGGGGTACTAGCCATACTATCTTTGAGAATCTATCTATGATCACCTATATCTGTGTATTTCTATTAGACTCAGAAAGTTCCATGATCTAGTCTATCGAGATCGAGGCTCAAGATTGGTATAGTACTTCCCATAGTTCTAGTAGTCTATACTTCTTATATTGATTTGATTTATCCTACTGATATATATCACAGGATTGGACATAATCACTAATATCATTCTTGAGCTGAATCCAAGAGTAATTGTACTTGAGTCATTCCAAGGTCTTATAAATACCGAAATATTCTGCAATTCGGCTATCTTGGTTATTTCACAGAATCTTGACTTGGAGGTCCTTATCTTCTAGGATATACCATTTGCCTTTCCATAGTAGAAGGTTATCTTTGACCGAAAAGTTGTTATCGACCTCCTTAGCTCGTACCAATACTGCACTCCTTGTTGTTACCCAGTTAGTATCCTTCAACTCCTTTTTCAACAACTCTTCTTTAAATATATCATGTAGTCGAACAACTTTTAATGCTACGATTTAGAGTTGTTCAGGTCGGAATAGAAGCTGTACTAGCTACAGATCCTTACTCCCCTCCTGAAGGCGCAGGTCCCAGTGCCTTGATAAAGCATCTGGCTTGCCATTCTTCTTACTAGGCCTATACTTGACAATAAAATCAAATTCAGCCAGAAATTCTACCTACTGTGCCTATTGCCTTATCAGTATCTTTGTATTTGTGAAATATTCCAAATTTTTGTGGTCAGTCTAGACCACTATTTGCTACTGATAAGACTTCATTAGTGGTTCTTACTCCTTAAAAGCCTGTACTATCACTGTCATTTCTTTATTATAAATATTATAATTTATCTCTACTGGAGAGAACTTCCGAGATAGGAATGCGCATAGATATACTTTCCTATTATACTGCTTCTGTAATATGATTGCTTTAATAGTATAGTTACTTATATCTACTTCAATAATGGTTTCGGCTTCTGAATGGAAGTGGACTAGAATTGGGGCAGTCGTAAATCACCTCTTCAATTCTTCGAAGGCTTGTCTGTACTTTACTATCTAATTCTATTAGCAATCTTTTTTAGTGAGTTTAGTTAAGAGGTAAGTAATCTTAGAGAATCCCTTGATAAATCTGCGGTAGAAGTTGGCAAATCCTAGGAATTCCTATACCTCTTTAACCTTCCATGGTACTTGCTAGTTCTTAACTTCCTCAATCTTTTTATTAGTCATTCGAATTCCTTCTGGTAAGATTCCATATCCTAGAAACTCAACCAAATTCTTATGGAACTCACTCTTCCAGAGGTTTACTCCTAGACCTACCTTATCTAATCTTGATAATACCTCCTTAATGAGCCTGCTATATTCCTTCTTATCTGTAGTATATATAAGGATATCATCCAAATATACAATAACTCCTTCGTCTAATACATCATGTAATAAATGATCTATCATGGCCTAGAAGGTAGCAGGGGTATTACATAATCCGAAAGGCATTACCCGCCAATAGTATAGTCTGAACTGGGTACAAAACGCTGTTATTTCTTCACTCTCTTCTAATATCCATACTAGGTGGTAGCTATTTTTTAGATCAAACTTAGTGAATAGCTTAACTTTATTCAACCTCTGTCTAAGCTCAGTCATCAGTGGTAGGGGGTATTGGTTTTTCACTATAACTTTATTAAGTGCTCAGTAATCGACATAAAGATAGTAGGTACTATCAGTCTTTTATATTAAGAGGATTAATACTCCTACTGATGATTGGGATTTTACAATTTTCCCTGCTGCTACCTAATTATCTAGCCATATCTTGAGCGCTTTTAGTTCTTGCTTGGAGAACAGATATAGTGGTCTATAAGGAGCTTCCGCTCTAGCCACTAGTTTGATAATATGATCAAACTTAGAGTATTGCAGTAATTTTATAGCTTGTTCTCTACTAAAGAGATGAGCCCACTCATAATAGTGGTTAGGGAGGAATGTCTTAACATCCTACCCATTATCTGTATACTAGGTTAAGCTGGCTACTTATGCAAAGAAGTCTTCTCTGACCTCCTTCTATAATTAAAATCTGTCAACTAGCTTGATCTCAAATTCCTCAGGTAGGTAATTATACTTGTAATAGTCACTTCTCTACTATAGCATACTTTTTTCCCAATCTATATTAAGATTATGTTTCGTAAACCATGTAATAGGTAAATACCCATCAATTCCTTTCTCGATCTGTCCAACCTCCCAGACTATATATTCAGAGTGTTTTCCTATAACAATGCCTAATGGTTATATATAGTGCATACTAGCTCCTAGGATTGATTGCTGACCAGCACTCTAAACCTGCATAGGTTTTTGATGCTTCTTCATAAGGATCTCAAACTTATGAAAAAACTTATTATAGAGTATAAGGCCTATTGCTCTACAATCTAATTGTAATTTACAAGATATTTCCCGCTCTTGAATTATTAGGGTAGCTTCGATTAGAAGTCTTTCTCCATGGATGGGGAGGTTCTTGGATATTTGTTGGTAAGTTCGCTTTATCTTAACTACAATACTTCCTTCTCAGGAAAGTATAAGGTGTTCGCTTAGTTAAGTATGATTAATGTGGTTTTCTATTAGTTTATTATAGTAATTGGGAATTGTACTATAGGTTCCAGATATTTCGGCTACTCAAGCTATCCTCAGTAGCACTTGCTCAAGAAAGAGAAATGAATATATTAATTGAACTTAAGTATAATAAGAAATCCTCCAAGTCCTAATTGACTTCTTTCTAATTATCTTAACAAACAATAATCCCTATCACTATTTTCTACTAATTCAATAATCCTTCCTCCATATTCATCTACCATCCCATTCACTGCCGAGATCTTGACATCTCCCTTATCATTCTTTTTATCCACTTTTCCTACCTTAGTCTAGGATTTTTTACTTATATTAGTAACTTTGGAGGTAACTGGATCTTTTGTCTAGCACTTAAACTACTTGTAGTTTCCTTTACCATACTTAAGACAAGAGTCAGACTTCTTCTGCTCTTCAATGACATTACTAGAGATACCTACTAATTCTGATTCCTAGTCCTTAAAATCTTCACCCTGATCCTTTTTTCTCTTTTTTTTATTTCCTTTAGTCCTTTTACTATCCTTTTGACCCTTTGCCTTTTCTTTCTTTCTACTTGTCCCTTCCTTCCGAGACTTGTCTTGGAGGTAGTAAAAATTCTCTAGATTATAGCCAATATCCCATATCATTGCCATTTGTTTACCAAGGAGTTAGGGTTTATTTGGCATTTGTGCCCATACTAATCTGACTTCCTTATTTAGTCCCTATACCAGCTTGTCCTTAGCTACCTCTTCTGGATACCCAGTTCTTTATATAAGATTCGTAAAGGTATCTAGGTACTCATCGATGGAGCTACTATATTGGAGGTTTAGCCAGTTGGTTACTGCTTGTTCCTTACTCACTTTTGTTCCAAAGAAACTTCAGAAAGCCTCTATAAATATTTCCTACTTTACCCAACTAGGATCCAGTACTGTTCGAAGACCACCTGGTAGTCTTCGTGCTGTCATGAGGTCGATTTTGGGGTGGTAGGCTTTGTACTACTATACTGGATCTCGATGCTTAGTGCTAGTTAGTCATTCTAGAAGATTAGTGGTATATCAGATCTTGACTAAGTTATCTCGATATTTTTTCTTCTCGATTGCCTATATATTCTCAAGTTTCTGAATGAATCTCTCAAGATCTTCTGGATCTCCTTTGAATGCTTTGGGCTTAGGAGCTTCTAGCTTTAGTTCTTTAGAGTTGGACATAACTTTGATAAGCATTTCTAAGAGTTTTTGTATTGCTTGTACTGTAGTAGTTTTCTTCTTTTTCTTTAGGGTTGGCATAGATTCATCCTCTTCACTAGAGGGGTCACTATCTCTATCTCCCACAGTTGCTTTACCTTTTCCTTTTGGTGGTACTGATGATGGTATTTCGCTAAAGCTAGTTTCTCTAGGCCTGCTAAAACTTGAAGTAAATCCCACTTGACTTTCGGATAGAGGGGGAGGTAGAATACCCCTTCTATATCTCCGTTGCTGCTGATCAAATGTATTGTCTGAGTTCTTATACTTTTCTATTCTTTTCCCATCCTTGACCTCTTACTCTAGCACTTTATCTGGATATAAAAGTTCTTTCGTAGGTAGATCCCATTACCAGTCTATGTTATCGGGTTTTGTTGGTACTATGTAAGTCTTTAGAGCTTGCTCTAGGGAATACTTTATTTCAAATATAGTTTATATTATATATTGAGTCGCTATCTGAAGATAGTAAAACTGGACCTTATTTTCCTCTTCTAGCTGATATGCTCAAGCTTGAACTATTTCCAACCACTCATTTAAGAATACCTTTATGCCAGTTTAGAATTATATCCAGAACTTATCTATCTTTATAGGTTTCTCTTCTAGTATATTAACATTCTTGCTTAGGATTTTTTTAGCAAGTTTATGAGGTTGCTAGACAATAAGTGCTTTGGTATTGTCTGGGACAGTAATAGGTTCTTTCTCCTATTCGATTTAGAGAGGGGCAAATATTCTGAATAAAGATATTAAGTAGTAGTAATACTTAATATTATAGTATAATGGGGATACTCAGTCATAGTTATAGAATAAAGTTCCAAGATATTATTCACAAGTATGAAATAATATTAAGTAATTGCTTCCTACTACTCTGTATGATGTCCATAAGGATAGAATTCTATCTCTAGTAGGTATGATTAAATATCTGCTTCGGAATACTAGAGCCTTCTCTAGAAGGCTTTCTGTAGGTATAGGTACTGAGTCGATTCCCTCGATTATTAACTGACTGACTATATTGCAGTTGGTTACCTCTACTCACCTTGGCCACTCATGACCTAGTTATCTTGTCTCATACTCAGTAGTACATATAGTCTTTCGATCCAAGGAGGTTCTTTGCTCCCTCCAGTATATTATTTAGTCTCTAGGTAATATCATCATATTACTTATTATTAGATAACTCGGATGATACTTCCTTCTTTAGTATAGTATATTATCGGTACTTGGAGAGCTACCCTACTAGCCTGTAGTTTCTTATTCTAAAGAGTATTATAGGTATGTATCAATACCTATGACAGACTTCTTATGGTAGTTTAATAATAGACTGGGTTAGTCAAGATATGGTAGTTATAAGATGAAGTAGAGCTCAGTAGAGTATAGGGATACAACCTAATATTATGGTGTAAACTGTAATATGAACTATGGATATAACTCTA
The DNA here is from genome assembly GCA_015179035.1 of Tirmania nivea. NCBI lineage: Eukaryota > Fungi > Ascomycota > Pezizomycetes > Pezizales > Pezizaceae > Tirmania > Tirmania nivea. The sequence goes on from WHUY01000170.1 coordinate 30,725, forward strand.
GGGAGTATATATAGATTTGGGGACAATAGCATAGTTATAAACAATTGTATAGATATGAATTATAGCATAGACAATAGTATAGATGTAGGTAATAGTATTAGATAATAGCATAGATGTGGTTAATAGCATAGATATGAGGTAGCTTATATTGCAAACTAGAATATATAAGACATTATATAAAGAGCAAGAATAAAGAATGGTAGTAACATCCTTATATATATACAATTATCCTTGCCTATAATACTTACTTTAATATAAGCTCTTCTCATCATATGCATAAATCAGCTTCCACATATAATACTCAACATAATATTACCTGTAATATAGATGATAGTTTATAGTATGTATTTATTACCTACGATTATAGGTAATAGTCTATGATAGTTTATAATAGTCCATGATAGTCTATGATAAGGTAATAACTTAAGACAATAAGTACAAATTATAACTACATTAATAAAGATATAGATAGTATAATACTTAGAAAGAAATTCTAAAAAATAACTGGTAGGTATATATTTCCCAAAATATTTTATCAAACAATATTTGCTATTACTATATATTATAAATAATGACAGTAGTTCTTAGTTAAATCTAATTCTACTATTAAGAGTATTTGAAAGCAAGAATACCTTAAGTATATAAAGCCTATAAAATTCTAAGTCTAGTTTACTTTATTCTCAACTAATAAAAGATTTATTTTATATTATAAAATAAGATCTATTAGAAAGGATTAAAGTGGATTGAACTTTTTACTATAGAATTTTATTCTGAGTTATAAAATAAATATTATTATAGTAGTAGAAGTATAGTCATTCTATTTTCTAGTTGTAAGAGCCCTATCAGGGTTAATAGGACCCCCGTAATATTTATACCTCTACTATTAATACTTTTATACTTCTACTATCAATAGTCCTATATCTCTACTATTAATATTCCTATACCTCTACTATTAATACTTGTATGACTCTAAAGTAAGTATTACTATCTATCCTATATTAATACTACTATATCTTAGAAGAGAGCATTGCTATACCTCTACTGTTAATACTAGCATATCTTCAAGGTAAGTATTTCTATCTTTTTTATATTGATACTGTCATATTTTAGATATAAGTATTGTCCTACTTCTACTATCAATACTGGCATTCCTTCGCGTTGAGTATTGCCATACCTCTACTACTAATAACACTATACCTCTACTATTAATATAACCATACCTACTATATTGAGATTCTTATACTTCTTGTATTAATAATTCTATATCTTTACTATTACTACTACTATACCTTTGATATTAATATACCTATACTTATACTATCGATATTACTATACTTCCTATATTAATACTACTATACTTTTATTATCAAAACTGCTATACCTCTGCTATCGATACTTCTATACCTATGTAATCAACATTACTATACCTGCTATATTAATACTTCTATATTTTTGAAGTAAGTATTACTATTCCTTATATATTGACACTATTATACTTCCTATATTAATACTACTATACCTTTTATATCAAGACTATTATACTTTTAATATAGATACTTCCATACTTCTACTATTAATACTACTATATCTCTAATGCTAATCTACTTATACTTATACTCTTGATATTATTATATTTCTACTATCAAAACTAACATACCATCACTGTTAATATTTCTATACTTATATAGTTAATATTATTATACTTACTATATGGATATACCTATACTTTTATTATTGACATTATAATATCTCCTATATCAATACTCCTATATTTCTACTATTATAATTACTATACCTCTACTGTCGATACTCCTATACCTCTACTATTAATCTTACCATACCTCTTCTATTGATAGTAGTATATTTCCTATACTAATACTACTATACCTCTACTGATAATACTAATATACCTCCATACTGAGTACTACTATCCCTTTAATATTACCACTACTATGTCTTTGATAAGTATAACCTTATACCTCTAATATGAACTTGATATAGTTAATCTTTATTATAGAATTAGCCCAAACTTATTAGTAGCCTAGCTAGTCTAGGTAGTACTTATTATAAGAGCCTTCTTCATCCTTATAGGGCTCTAACAATTAAAGAATAGGATAGTATACTTATACTACCATAACAATATTTATTCTAAAACTCAAAATAAAATTCTATAGTAGAAAGTTCAATCTACTTTAATCCTTTCTAACAAATTTTATTTTACAATATAAAATAAATCTTTTATTAGTCAGGAATAAAGTAAACTAGACTTAAAATATTATTGACTTTATATACTTAAAATACTCTTTCTTTAAAATATTCTTAATAGTAGAATTAGATTCAACTAAGAACTACTCTTACTATTTATAATATATAGTGATAGTAGATATTATTTGATAAAATATTTTAGAGGATATGCACCTACTCATCATTCTTCAGAATTTTTTTTTAAGTATTATACTATCTATATCTTTATTAATACAGTTATAATCTATACTTATTATCATAAGTTACTAGTCTAAATATAGAGAAAATTCCTATACCTATATATTTTATATACTTTGCTTAAGCTAACTTATTCTATTAAATAATACTTAGTTAAGATAATTAATTTCCTCTTCTAATATTACACTAATCCCTGATACTATAAAATTATTATCTAGTAGTATCATAAAATTATCTATTTGAGCTTCCAGTAATATTTTCTTAATAGTATCTAATATCTAGTAAAAATAGTTTTTAACTACTCATAACTCTATTAATAAAAAACCGTGGATCACAAATAGATTATTATTAGAGAGACATTAATATATAAAAGATTATAGAATATTAAATTATCTTAATACTCATATTATTTATAGAGTTGTTATTAGTAATAGATAAATTTCCTAATAGATTTAATTAACTTTACTAAAAGGTCTTATATCTCTATAAGTATTACTCTAATGTTAAAATGGATTGCAAAAATAGAATTAGAATGATAAACAGGCCTAGATACAACTTTAAAATATTAAATTTAGAGAACTTTATATTTTAATTATATCTTTAGCTCTAGCTTAGAATATGCTTTTTTATAATATTACTAGATGCACTTTAGTTTAAAGTAAGCCCTTGTAGCTTTATTATTTTATTTATTTTTACTGACTTATTATTCTAAAGTTTAGAGTAATAACTTTAGTTCAGAGTAATACTAAGACTTTAAAGTAATAACTAGTATAACTAATATATATATATATAGTCAGTATATTAATCTTAGTATAACTATTGAACTATTAATTGGATATTTATAAAACTTAAACTATAGCTCCCTCAAGGGTCTATGGATATATTATCAGAGTCCTATCTATTTAGCATAATTATATACTACTCTGAAGTTTATACCTATTTTATATACTTATTTCTTATGGACAAGTATTAAAAACCCTTGTACTATAATACTATAAATATACTTAGAATCTATGTAGATATCTAGAGTTATTGTATAAGAGCTTAAGTACCTATAGTAGGACTAAATATCACTTCATAATAGTTCTTTCCCTTTTAAAGTTCTTGTATATAAGAACTTAATTAATTATATAAATACAATTAGTATTACTACTAATAACTATAGATAGGGCTTAAGAACCAGTTCTCATATGTAACAATTAAAATATAGCTGAGTATATCTTATTACACTCCTGAGACAGAAAATAGCATAAGAAATATAAGTAGAAAACAAAAAATATATAAAGAAATTTTAAAAAACCTAAAGCCTAAATAGAAATAAAAGAAAAATCTTTATAAGATAATATTAGAGTCCCAATCCTTATAAGAATTATACAGATAGAATTTCTGAATAATTTTAGAACTTCTATCTTTCAAATTCTTATATAGTTCCTATATATTATTATTAAGACTATAACTCTTCCAAAAAACTAAATATATTACTCTTTTTTTCTAAAGTTTATTTATTATAACCTTCTCTATTTAGTACTCCAAGTCTTTAAGATCAATAGAAAGGGGTATTAGTAAACATCTACTGATAATTATATTAAGGTAGTAGGATTCTAATAGATTTATATAGAAGATAGAGTAGGTTTTACCTATTTTTGAAGGAGGTTCTAACTTATAAGTATAAATACTAATAAGTTGCTTAATTCTAAATTTTCTTTAAAGCTTATAGTTAAACCTTTTCGTCGGACGCCTAGTTTTAATATTCTTAGCATTGACTATAACTCAGTCTCCTACTTTAAATATTAGTTCTTTTTCTATTACCTTAAAATTATAATATTTTGATATATAGACCTATATTGCCTTTATATTCTCCTTTATAACCTCTTTTATTATGTTTAGAGTTTTAACTATCTTAACTCTCTTAAGGTTATTTGATTCAGTTGAGGCCTTGATTGGATTTTGGAAGTTATTCTTAAGATGTTAACTATATACTATATAAAAAGAAGTATATTTAGTACTAGAGTAAATAGTATTATTATAATAGAACTTGGTAAATAGAAGTAACTTAATCCAATTATCCTGATCCTAATAGTAATATGTTTATAGATAATACTCTAGAATCTAGTTGACTTTTCAGTTTGACTATCTATTTAGTAATGATATATCAAAGACTTATCTAACTCAACTTCTAATAATTATATAACTTCTATCCAAAACCAACTTATAAATACTGAGTCCCTATCTAAGATGACCTTTTTTACTAGCCTGTATAGTCTATATACCTCTTTAATGAATATTCTATCTAATTCTTTAGTTTTCTAGTTCTTTAAAGGAATAAAATATACTATCTTAGTAAACTTATTGATAATAACTTAGATTTGATTATACCTCTTAACTAGAAATAAATTAGTAATAAAATCTATTAGAATATATTTTCATAGTCTATAAGGTATTTGAAGAGGTATGAGCTTACTATATTTTTTATGTCATGCTATCTCATTATACTAATAAGTATTATATATATAGATATAGTTATATACCTAAGCTTCTATATTTGGTCAGTAGTAGTTTTATTTTATTAGTTTGAGAGTTTTGTTATATCCAAAGTATCTTATAACTTTAGTATTATAACTCTAGAATACTATCTTTAGTTTGAGTAAGATATTATTAAGAATATATAAATGTCTTTTATAGGTTACTATATTATCTTGTAAACCATGGTACTTAAGACTAGATTACTCTTTATTAAATTTTAATAAGTTCTGAATCTCTAACTACTTTTCATCTATAAGGTTAGTCTCTAGAATTTCCTTTAACTATATTGATTTTTCTATTTGTAAAAGTCTTCATTACTATAATTTAATATATTACTAGTACCTCCTCATACAAACCTAGTTAAAATTTACTAGGTTTGAATATCTAAATCATATAGTCCTATTTCTCTCCCCTTTTTTTGAGGTCAGAATCAACCTAATAGAAAAATATATTAGCTTTACTATTCTTATTATCTAAGTAGTAGATGATCCTAAAATTAAATTGGCTTAATATTTCTACCTATCTAGCCTATCTTCAATTAACTAACTTTATAAAATTAAAGTACTCAAGGTTCTTATAATTCATATATATAATTATTTTCTTCAGAGTACCTATCAAAAAGTATCTCTATTTCTGAAAGTAGTTAATGATTATGACTATTTCTTTATTATATATATTATAGTTAAACTCTATTGGAATGAAATACTTTAAGTAGTAAGTAACTAGATACTAATAACTATCTAGTTTCTTTTGAGATAGGATATTAGCTTTTACTAAATAGGATACATATATCTCGATTATCTTTAGTTATTCGAAATAATGATAGTATAGTATTAAAGCTATAGTGAACCTATATTTTAGCTAGTTAAAGACCTTGTGACACTCCTATATCTAATTCCTAGGAACTCTATTATATATAAGTATTTATATTAAGAGAGCCAAACTACTAATACTTTTGATAAACTGGCAATAGAAATTAGTAAAGCTAATAAACTTTTATACCTCTTTAATATTCTAAAAAGCTTACTATGTAAAGATATTTTCGACTTTTTTTAGACTTATTGATATCTTTTTAGTACTGACCTTAAATCCTACAAATTCTATCTTTAAAATATAGAAAATATATTTATCCATATTGACATAAATATTATTTTCCATTAGCTTCTATAATAACTAACAGATAAGTTTAATATGTTCTTCTTTAGTCTGAGTATATATAAAGATATTATTAATATATATAATAATCCTTTGATCAATTCTCTTAGATAGAATATTATTTCTATATTATTAGAAGATAGATAAAGTATTAGTTAGCCTAAATAGTATAACTATATACTTGTACAAGCCATATTTGGTCTTGAATACTATCTTCTACTTATTTCTAACTACTATTCTTAGTAAATTAAACCTAAGTTTTAAGTTTAGTTTAGATAAAACCTATAAAGTACTAACTTGTTCTATAAAAGTAGTTATAAATGGTAAAGAATACTTATCTTTCTTTGTAATAGTATTAAGCTCTTTATAGTCAATAACTATGTTAAACTTACTATTAGGTTATTTGGTAAAGAAAATAAAAGCCTTAGTACTACTTTTACTTAGTTTAATCTTGCTAATTTAGAGTATCTTATTAAAGTATTCTTTAAAAAACTCTAATTTATTAGAGGAGAAGGAGTACAACTTTCTTAATAGCGGACTTTTCCCTTCTTCTAACTCTATTATTATATCTTGAAAACTATATAGAAGAAAAGTAGATTGTATCTCCTTTCAATAGATTTTTGTAAAATCTCTTTACTGAGATAGTAATCGAGTAATAAGTTCTTCTAGGTTCTCACTTGCAGTTAGTTTTATAATCTCATAAACATCCCTATTTATGAACTTCTAATAATCCTATTCCCCAATCTTAATAAGTTTGATATATTAAATCTCTACAATTACTTCATCAAAGTTAGTGAAATTAGTAACTTCCTCAATCTCTAATACCTTCTTAAGCTTGAACTTATAAGGAGTGGTAATATGTAGCTTATCATAATTAGCCTTAATTCAATCTATCCCCAAAATGATTGAAAGATCTAGTTCAAGGTATATAACCTTAGTTACTAGGTCAAGAGTTTTATTTTATCCTGATTTTATATTACAAACTTCTATTTAGAGGCTCTGAACCTGTTTTATATCATATCTCTTAAGAATCAAGCTATCAACACTCTCTAATCTCAATTCTTTCTTCCTCTTAACCTAAAGTAATATCATCTACTTAATAAAATCAGAATCAAAAATTATATTTCAATACTAATATTAACTAAAATATTAATAGAAAAGTCCTTTTTTATTTCTTTATATAACTAAAATAACTTAATAAAGATAAAAAACTTCAGTCTATCTAATTTTAATACCTTTATATCTAATTTTTCTGCCAAAGAGAAATTTTTAATTCTATCTAAAGAAATATCTAATACTATTATCTTTTATAGTCTTTTTTAGAGTTTACTAATAAAAGGAGTTATCTTATCATTGGCTTTTTTTTTTATCCCTTTTTTTTATATTTTATAAAGAAAAAAAAGTAAAAGAAGTCAAATTATGAGAAACAGAACTAATAAAAGTAGAGTAAATATTTATAGATTCTCCAATATATTCTTCCTTCCAACTTCTAATAAAGATACCTTTCTTAATAATATAAAGAGAAAATCAATCTTATAAGACTATCTAACCCGATATACTAGATAGCCTATATCTCTAATAGTCTGAGTTCTCTTCATAATCTAATTCATTATTACTAATTATCTAACCAGATAAAACTTCAAGTAGTGCTACTATAGCTACTATAGTTATTACTTTTTTTATTTCTTCTTTGGCCTTACTCTTTTTTTTTAACTCTATTAAAGATTTCTATCTAACTATATAATTACTTATTATATAGTTTTTATCCTTATACTTAATAGACTATATATTCTTCTTTTAAACCTACTATATAGTATAAGTGACTTTATCTTAACCAGGCTCTTTTTCTATTTTAAAGAAAGTATTAGATTTAGATTTAAATTTAGTATTAGGCTTGGTTTTCATCTTCTACTTTGGCTTAGACATTTAGTCTTTTAGGTTCTTAGACTTCTTTTTATTAGTCTTGAGAGTAAGAACTACCTTTTTTTTTATACTAGTAGTCTATTCTTTTTGCTAAAACTAGCTTTGTATATATACCTTCTTTACCTTCTTATATTCTGTCTAAGACCTAGTATTTATAATAGTCTAAAAGTATATTTCTATACTAGTAGGTATCTTATCAAAAATGTCTTTATTAGTACTGTCTCGAAATATATGAGCTTTAGTCTTAGGTTAGATATCCTTAATTAGGTATTTTCAGAGCTAGTCTTATAGTAGCTCTACTACCAACTAATAAACTTTAATTTAAGTAATAAAGTCTTTTATAGCTTTACCTTTTTTTTAGTACTCTTTTTTGAGAGAGACCTTTATATCTTATTGTTTATACTAATTTTAATAAGTATTAATAAACTCTTATTTGAAAATATTAAATATATCCTATTTAACCTATCTATAGTTAGTATCTAATATTTGCTTATATTAGTTAATATAATACTAGATACTAGCTCTTCTTATAAGTAGATCTACTATAAATAAGATCTTTTTGCTATGAGTAGAGTATATTAGTAGTATATGTTTAAAGGTATAATCTACTTTCATAAAGAATTCTTTGAGTTTACTCAAAGTTCTATTGAACTTTAGAGGTAAAAAGAGGTTTCAAGGTTTTTTCTTTTTCCAAAGAACCTTAATCTTCTTAGTTAAAGTAAGTAGAGATAATAGTAATAGAGATAGTAGTAGTAGATATATAAGACTATTTACTAGGCTAGTATAAATATCTCAGATGAAGCTATCAGTATTGATTGACTGAGTATACTTTATAGGATTTAGTTAATTGATTGGTTGCTTTTATAAATCCTTGAGTTTATATTTATAAGTTTAGAGTTATTAGAATAGAGCTTCTACTAATTTCTAGTTTGTTTTATAACTTTAAATATAATTATTTTGTTCTTATTTGATTACCTTTTATATCTAATTACTTACCTTACCTATATTAGCTTTAATTATATCAAACTCAATTTTAACTATATTAATGATCCTACTTATATCCTAAATAAGTTTATTAGTTAGTAACTCCTACTATTTTTCTAATACTTTACTAATAGATACTCTTAATTCTTTAACAACTTCTTCTTACTCTGTAGTCTAACCTTTAAGTACTATTACCTCTTTAGTTACTTGCTATCACAGTAACTTTAGATCTTTATAGGTAGCTTTTATCTCTTCAAAAATTATTTGATAAGCCTCTTAACTTACCTTATATACCTCCTAAAGTTCAACTAATAGAGTCACCTATACTTATAAACCTCTTATAAAGTCTAAGATCTCAATTTGATAGTAGTCAAAATTAGTAGCTCTATCTCAAATGATATAAATTAACAATTGATCTTACTATTCTTAACTAATTATAAGATATATAGCTCAAGTAGGGCTTAGTAGAGGATATAGTAGGTACTATAAGGAACTATTACTTCTAGTATATTATAGTAGTTATTGAGTTAGTAGGTTTGTAAAATATAATACACCTACTAGAAATCTTTATAAATATAAGGTTAATTTATTTAAAGAGCAGAACTACTACTTAAAAGATTCTATTTATTATGAAAAAATATCTTTTATTAATATATTATATTCTATATCTATACTAGATTGTAGAAGATTATATAGGTAATATATAATAGCTTGAGGTATGATATCAAGTAATATTATAGATTAGTAGAGCTGGCTAGATTCTCTTGGTATCTAAGAGTTAGATATAATAATTTGAGTATGTATTTTAATAAAACAAGAATTACTTGTATATAAAGTAATATCATAAGGGCTCTATTCATCCTTATAGTACTTTAGTAATTAAAAAATAGGATGACTATACTTATACTACTATAACAATATTTATTCTATAACTTAGAATAAAATTTTATAATAAAAAGTTCAATCAGTTTTAATTCTATTTAATAGATCTTATTTTATAATATAAAATAAATCTTTAGTCAGTTAAGAATAAAATAAACTAGATATAGAACTTTGTAGGCTTTATATACTTAAAGTGCTCTTACTATCAAATACTCTTAATAGTAGAATTGGATTCAATTAAAAACTACTCTTACTATTTATAATGTATAGTAATGGTAAATATTCTTTAATAATATATTTTAGAAGATATATACCTACTTATTACTCTTTGAAATTTCTTTCTAAGTATTATACTATCTATAGCTTTATTAATATAGTTATAATCTATATTTGTTATTATAAGTTACTAGCCTAAATATAGAGAAGATTCTTATACTTATATATTTTATATATTTCTCTTAAGCTGACTTATTCCATTAAAGAATACTTAGCTAAAATAACTAATTTCATCTTTTAATATAGTATCAATCTCTAATATTATCAAATTATTATATAATAGTATTATAGAGTTATCTATTTGCACTTCTAGTAATATTTTCTTAATACTATCTAGTATCTATTGAAAATAGTTTTCAACTGCTTATAATTCTATTAATAAAAAATTGTGAGTTATAAATAGATTACTATTAGAGAGGTATCAATATATAAAAGATTATAGAATATTAATTTATCTTAATACCTATATTATTTGTATAGTTGTTATCAGTAATAGATTAATTTCCTTATAGATTTAATTAACCTTAATAAAAAATCTTATATCTCTATAAGTATTACTCTATTCATAAGATAAATTATAGAAATGGAGTCTGAGTAATAAATAGGCCTAAATATAACTTCAAAATATTAAATCTAGAGAACTTTATATTTCAATCATATCTTTAGCCTTAGTTTAGGATATCTTCCTTTATAATATTATCAGATATACTTTAGTCTAAAGTATACTTTTATAACTTCATTATATTATTTATTTTTACTAAAGTATTTTCCTAAAGTTTAAAGTAATAACTTCAGTTTAGGGTAATACCAAGATCTTAAAGTAATAGCTAGTATAGCTAGTATATATATATATAGTCAGTATATTAATCTAAGTATAATTATTGAACTATTAATCAAATACTTATAAAACTTAAATCGTAGCTCTTTCAAGGGTCTATAGATATATTATAAGGGTCTTAACTATTTAGAATGATTATATACTACTCTAAAGTTTATATCTATTTTATATACTTATATATTATAGATAAGTATTAGAAATATTTGTACTATACTACTATAAGTATACCTAAAGTCTATATGGATATCTCAGGTCATTTTATAAGAGCTTAAGTACCTATAGTAAGGCTGGATATTACCTTATAATAGTAGTATTGGGACTATAATTTCTAGGTTTATATTCATAGTAGATATTATAATATTTAGTTTAAGAATATATTATATATTAGCTAAGGTTAGCCAATGATATAAGAATATAAGTACAGTTTTGGTTCATAATAGTATAGTTATATATATGTCTTAAAGATTATTAGCTTTTGTATATATAGATATTATTAAATATGATTAGTATTTACTATATTTAATTATCTGTATCCTTTATACTATATATATCATACTAAACCCTTCTATTCATTTTTTATATATAGTAAGCCTCTATTATAGGGAAGTAATGACCTATCTATTTTGAATATAATATCTAAGGTATAATACTAATTGACCTACTAGTATTACTATATCTATATAGGTTACAAGTTTTTAGGTTACTTAGTAATTATTTAATAGTATTATAAGTTCTTAGTGAGTAGTTGGATTTTAATAAAGTAAGGTGAGTTAGGCTAGTAAGCAGACAATCTATAATAGATTAGGTTGATAGTCTAATAACTTGCCCAATAAATCTAGTTTTGATAAGTTAAATTAAATTAAAATTAGTCTATTATAGAGGTATTGCTTTTCTAGTAAAGAGGATATATACTATATGACCAGTAAAAAGACTTACAAGAGCAAGAAGTAGAAAATAATAATAGGATTAATAATATATAAAGAAGATAAAAACTATAATAGTCTATTTCTTAATTATATATATATATAAATATATATAAAATATTTTTATTTAAGGTAAAGTCTATAAAATACTTTTTTTTAATTATAATATATGAAGTATTTTTAAATGAACAAATAGTACTAAGACCTTCTACTAAACTAACAGTCATACTGATACTGATATAACTCTTGTAGATCTCATATCTATTTTGTTATACTGATAAAAGTTAGCAAATATTTAGATTAGTTAGCAAATACTTAAATAAGTCAGTAAATACCTAGATAACTATTAAACCTACTAGAATTTTCCTACTAGAATCTTTCTACTAAGAACTATAACTAAGCCATATATAAGACCCATATAATAGTTAACAATCATGCTAGAAGTAGTATAACTCTCACTAGTCCAAAGTACAAAGATTACTGCATATTATAAAGTTTCTTTCTTATATAATAGTTATATTGAAACTAGTATAACTTTTATAAATCCTAAAAATAAATGACTTATATATAAGTATAACTATATATAAGTATTAAATTAACTTAAAATATATAAAATAATTAATTCTAATTTATATAAAAATACTATTTCTTCTACATCTATCCCTTCTTTTAAAAGTTAATATCCTTATCAACTTACTTTATTCCTATATCCATAAAAATAAAAAAAAAAATAAAAAAAAAATAAAAATAATATATTATAATTTATAAGAACTATAAATAAAACCTAATAACTACTTAAACATAAGATAAAAGGAAAAACTTAAATCTTATTCTACTAGTACTATATATATAAAAAAATAAAAGAAAAAATAAAAAGAAAGTAAATCTAGTCCTCCTTTTTATTATCATCTTTCTTTTTTTTCTCTTTTTCATTATTGTCCTTTTTTTTATATTCTTCTAATAATATTATATAGAGTTTAAATAATATAAGCAGTAGTATTATATTTTAAAGAATTGAATAAATTATAAAGTACTTACTATTTGATACTATATTAAAGTAGTAGATTATTCTAGTGTATAGCAGGATTTTATAACTATTTTTATCTATCTCCTCTTATTTATATAGAAGGTCTTTAATTTTGTCTCCTACTATAAGATTCTCTACTACTTTAAGTTCTAACTTAGTATACTTTTCTAAAGTTAGATTGCCTGAAGATCAAGAATTTTACTATTACACTAGGTATTATTTATGTATTTGATATGATATTAGTTGTAAGTCAGAATATTAAAGTTTGGAGATGGTAACCTTATTCTTTATTTTTATACTGATCTAATAGTCTTTACCTTTGCTTATATGACTTTTACTGATCTTTTTGATAGTAGTAATAATAATAATAGTTGTAGGGGGTTTCCTATTGAAGTACTATTTGTAACTACTTCATTATTCTTTAAGAGTCTTCCATCTCATTCTTTTACCTTTGTATTCACTAATATTAATACTATAATCTTCTTTTTTATCCTTTATCTGATTAAGACTATGAGAGTATTATACTTAGTATTATATTTTTTTTTATTAAGGAAAAGGTTTAATAGAAAATTATTCTATTTAAGTACCTATTTAAGATTGTTTACTATTACCTATTATTTTTTATAATATCTATTAATAAGTTGAAGTCTTTGTTAAAAAAGAATACTATAGAAACTTATATATATATTTTGATAATTTACTAGTAATAAAGCTTAAAAGAAGTATAAAATATTATTATTTATTTATTTTCTTTTAATATTTATATAAAATACTATTTATTTTTTAAATCAAATTTAATAAATAATTTTATATTATATAATTACTATTTAAACTTAATTATTAATAATAAAAAATATTATTTTTTATTATAATTCTATTAATTACTTTATTTTAATATAAATTTAGTAAGTTTTTTTAATTTTTTATAGTAATATAATTAGTACTTTTACTAATAATTAAAACTTAATAATTTTTTCTATTATTACTTAGATATTTAATTATTTTTTTAATATTTTTAAGTTTCACTTTAAAAATTAATATAATAATTTATATAAAACTTTTATTTTATAATTTAGCTTAATTATATAATTAAAGCTATAATATTATAATAATTTTAGAAATTATTTTTTATTAAAAAGTTTAACTTATTTAAAATATTAGTTAAAAAAAAATATTTTAATATTGTAATTATCTTTTACATATTAAATTAAACTAGTAATTTATAAGAAAAAATCTTTTTTAATTTTATTTTATAGTTAAAATCTATTAATTAGTTTAATTTTGAGTTTTTTTAATAAATAATTATACTTATAATATAGGTTTTTTTATTATAAAGTATTTTTATTCTAATTTATATTAATATTTTATTTTATAAAATAAATAATAAATAAATTTATTATAAAGTATAAAACTTATTATACTATAGTTTAATAATAATTTATAAAATATTTCTTATTTTTAAATCTTTTAAGTTATTTTAATTAGATATTTATCTCTATAAATAAACAAATTTTTTAATATTTATAAATATATTCTTTATATTATAATAATTATATTTTTTTTTAAAAATAGTATAAAATATTTATTTAATTAAAAATAATTAATAGAGTTTTTATTATAATTATTATAATAATTAAAAATTATATTATATATTTTAAATATTTTAACTATTTAAGTTATTATATATAATACTATTAAAAAAAATATATAAATAAATATAAATATAAAAATATTCTAAGTTTTAATTAATTATTTTTAATTATTTTAATAAAAAATAGTCTTTATTACTATTTTAGACTAATTTAATAATTTTTTTTTATATTTATTTTTTGTTTTATTTATTATTAAAATTTTAATTTTATATTTATTATATTTTTTATTTTCTTTTTTCCTTTTAATTTAAGACTTTTTACTTATATTAGTAATTTTAAAGATAATTAAACTTTATATATAATACTTAAACTATTTGTTATTTTTTTTACTATATTTTAAATAAAAATTATATATTTTTTATTTTTTAATAATATTATTAAAAATATCTAATAATTTTAATTTTTAGAATATAAAATTTCTTTTTTAATCTTTTTATTTATTTTTTCAAATCTTATAAATATTTTAATATTTATTTAATTTTTAATCTTTTTTTTTTTTTAGTTTAATTTTTTATTTTCTAATTTATCTTAAAAATAATAAATATCTTATAGATTTTATTTAATATTTTATATTATTACTATTTGTTTTCTAAAAAGTTAGAGTTTATTTAATATCTAAACTTATATTAAACTAGTTTTTTTATTTAATCTTTATACTAACTTGTTTTATATAATATTTTTTAAATATTTAGATTTTTATATAAAATTAATATTAATATCTAAATACTTATTAATAATATTACTATAAGGAGAATTTTATTAGTTAGTTATTATTTAATTTTTATTTATTTTATTTTAAAAAAAGTTTAAAATATTTTCATAAATATTTTTACTTATAATTAAATAGTATTTAATATTATATAATAATTATTTAATAATTTTAATATTATAGTAAAATTTATTTTATAATAATAGATTTTATCAAATTAAATTCAATTTTACAAGTTAGTACTATTTAGTTATTTTTAAAGATTAATAGTATATTAAATTTTAATTAGTTTGTTAAAATTATTTTTCTTTGTAATAGTTTAAATTATTTTTAATTTTCAAATATATATTTTTAAATTTTTTTAATTCTATTTAAATACTTTAGATTTTAAACTATTTAACTTAGTTCTTTTAACTTTAATATTACTATAATAATTATTTTTAGTAGTTTTTATATTATTTATATAATAATCGTTTTCTTTTTATTTTTTAAAAAAAGTATTAAATTCCTTTTTTTTTTATTAAAAAAGTTACTTTAATTTTTATTTTTTACTATTTATTTATTTTATATTTTAGATAGTAGTTCTATTTTAAAAATAATTTTTTTAAGTCTATAAGAATTTAGTATTAATTTTTTCTATTTATATTTATATAATAAAAAAAATAAAACTATTTTTTATATTTTAATTAGTATTAATTAAAAATATAATTCATATTATTATACTTTTTTATTTTAATACTATTTTTAATATTATATTTAAATATTCTATTTTAGTATAAAACTAGTTTTATTATAAAATTCTACTATTAATCTATTTTATTTAACTTTATTAGTATTAAATAAGGTTTTATATTTTATTTTAAATATAGTTTTTTTTTTTTTTTAATTAATTAATACTTAAATTAATATTTATTATTTATAAAAATATAATATATCTCTAAGTTAAAGTTAATAAAATTATCTACCTTTTAAACTTTATTTTATTTTATATTTTTCTTTATAATTAAATATTTTATTTTAAAAAATTTATAATTAATCTTTATATTTAAATAAAAAAACTATATAAAAACTAATATGAATAACTAAAAATATTTATATAGAAGAAAAA
>WHUY01000171.1:0-46957 GCA_015179035.1 Tirmania nivea
GTTTTGTTGGTACTATATAGGTCTACAGGGCTTGTTCTAGGGAATACTTCATCTCAAATATAGTTTGTACTATATATTGAGTCGCTATCTGAAGATAGTGAAACTAGACCTCATCTTCCTCTTCTAGCTGATGTGCTTGAGCTTGGACTATTTCCAATTACTTATTTAAGAATATCTTTATATTAGTTTGGAACCATATCTAGAACTCATCAATCTTCATAGGTTTCTCTTCTGGTATATCAATATTTTTACTAAGAATTTTTTTAGCAAACTTATGAGGTCACTAGACAACAAGTACTTTAGCGTTATCTGAGATAGTAATAGGTTCTTCCTGCCATTCAATTCGGAGAGGGGCAGACATTCTGAATAAAGCTATTAAGTAGTAGTAGTACTTAATATTATAGTATAATAGGGGTATTTAGTGACAGCTATAGAATAAAGTAATAAGATATTATTCGTAAGTATGAAATAATATTAAACGATTGCTTCCTACTATTCTATATAATATCTATAGGGATAGAATTCTATCTCTAGTAAGTATGATTAAATACCTGCTTCAGAATACTAGAGACTCCTTCGGAAGGCTTTCTACAGGTATAAGTATCAAGTCAAATCCCTTAATTATAGACTGACTGACTGTATTACAGTTGGTTACCCCTACTCACCTTGGTTACTCACAACCTAGCTATTTCGTGTCATACTCAATAGTACGTATAGCCTTTCGATTCAAGGAGGTCTTTTGCTACCTCCATGATATAGTCCCTGGCATAGACTGTCACAGACTGTTATAAATTATCACGGACTATTACGGACTGTTACGGATTGTCATGGACTGTTACAGATTGTTACGGACTATCACTTACGATCGCAGGTGATACACATATACCATAAAATATTACCTGTGATACAGGTAATATTATGTTGATTATTACACATATAAGCTTTCTTATATATATGATGAAAAGAACTTATATCAAAGTAAGTATTCCAAGTAAGGATAATTATATATATAGGAGGCTGTTGCTTCTATTCTTTATTTTTGCTCTTTACATAATGTTTTGTACTTTAGCTTGGCTAATATAATTCTTTAAGTCTACATCCTATTTGCACTCTAGTAGCAGTTGCAGGTTATACTCCCTTCATCTATAGTCTATATTCTCACAATGCCTTGTATTGCTGGCAATCGATATAAGTATTGCTTAATATCTATAGTCTCCTCCATAGTCTTTATCTACAGTCTATATCTACAGTCTATGTCCATAATCTTCATCCTTAGCTACGTACGTATGCAACGTCTTATATATTCTAGTTTGCAATACAAGCTGCCTCATATCTATGCTATTGACCACGTCTACGCTATTGCCCAATACTATTGCCTATATCCATGCTATTGTCTAATGCTATTGTCTATATCTATGCTATTGTTTACAGTCTATGCCATTGTTTATGACTATGCTATTGTCTCCAAGTCTACATATGCTTCCTAGAGTCACGTCTATAGTTCACATCACAGTCTATGCTATAATATTACATTGTATCTCCACTATTCTACTGAATACAATTTTGTCCTATAATTACTATGTCTCTTCTAGATCTGCTTGCTCAGCTGCCAGTAGAAGAAGACTCCACCAAGCGTTGCCTTACACTACTAAGTTACTTGTTGTTTAAGAAACTATCACTCTTTTAGATCGAATTTTTAGATTATTATATCTCTTCTAAATCTACTTGCTTAGTTGCGAGCAGAAGGGGACCTTGCTAAACGCCATCAACAATTATACTACTAATATTCAATAAACTATCACTTCTTTTGATTGAATTCTTGTTTTCTATGATCCAAGTATAGACATTACTACATTATAGACCAAAGTTACTAACCTATAATGATAAATCAATAAATGACTAACTATTAATACTTTACAGGAAGCTAGAGATTAGATAGACCCCTAGGAAGGAGTTATCAATTATTTGTGTACCTAATTAGAACATACGCAAGATATTAGTGCTGCCCTAGCTAGAAACCAACTAGGGGGAGGGAATTGAATTGAGAAGATTCCTAACTTAGGAAAATTTACTAGCAATAACCAAAGCAACCTATATCCTATCCTGAATCAACTACCTTTAATGAATTTATTGTTCTTTATTACTATCCTGATACTTGGCAATAAGCTCTGCAGTCACAATTCGGCAATCGCTTCGGATCATCAACTTCTGGTCCAACCCCTTGTACTAATACCCCTACTATATTATAAACCCCGTCTACTATTCTATCAATAGCTACAGAAACTCATGTGGGGAGCTGTATCCTATGTATCCTATCACATAACCTTTCACTCTCTTTTCTATTCTTTACTAGTAGGGCCTGTTCGGACTCAACATCGACGAACTTATATACTAGTATCAAATATAGTAAGGATGCTAGAAGTACAATATAGCCAACGAATCCATATAACTACTATCTTCTGTCCCGTATTGACAGACCCTTCATTATACCATATCCAGGTCCCATATCACTATTTCCTTAGCTATTCTAGTAATAGAGTTAGTCAGTCTGATACAATAATAAGAAGGTCAGAAGAGCTTTCTAAGGACAGGGAATAAACATATAGTACTAGCAAAATAGCAAGCTATACAGAAACCCCATAATTATGACTCCGTAACCTAAGTATATGTAATCGATCAGGTATAGATCGATATGTCTGTCATATTTATTTTCTTGGTACTAACATTGAGAAGTTCTCTAGCAATCTCCTCGTACTTTCCTACTCATCACCCTACTTATTATATATGCCTGTCATGTTTGTCTTCTTGGTACCGATGGTGAGATGTTCTCCGGCAACCTTATCGTACTTTCCTGCTTATCATACTGTCCACATTGTGTACTCTTGGTACCAATATTGAGATGTTCTCTGATGACCTCATTATGCTTTCCCACTTATCGTATTATCCATATTGTACACTCTTAGCACTGATATTGAGATCTTCTTCGATGACCTCATTGTACTTTCCTACTTATCGTGTTATCCATATTATGTATACTTTTTAGATCGTTGTTCTCCTTAGTCATAGTATTCTTATTTTCATTGTTTCTATTATTCCTATTATTCTCTTTGTTTACATTATTCATATTCTTGTTCTCATTCTCTTATTATTCTTGGCTCCCTTTTTATGCACTACTCTTACATTGTTTCTTATTCTGCTGTGTTTTTCTTATTACTATCTCTCTTCTTAGGTCCAAAGTTGATACTTTCTAACAGCCCAGTGCTCATCTGAATAGCTTATGAAATTAGAACTTTATATCGATATTAATGCCTTCTGGCAGTCCAACGAGCCCCTCCATAATAGCTCACGAGAATAGAACTTATAGAGTTGACATTGATGACTTCCATCAGCCAAGCAAGTTTCTCCTGAAATGCTTGTTTCTCTCTTTATAGTGTTTTCACCCTATTTTCACTATTTTTGGTATCCTTCCTACCATTGTTCTTGCTCTATGTTAAGGTAGTATTCGGTCTTACCTCGCGCTGATCTGTCTTCGATTTCATATCGATGTTGGATCCATTCTATATTAGTACACGGTTTCTTTGTTCTTCTTATCTACTGTTTCTATATGGGTTGCTTCGAGTCCTTGATGTTCTTTGGCCTTATGAACTCTTGACTTCAAATAGTCTCTGAGAAATGCTTTTCTTTAGTATTTCTATACGATTTCATATGGAATATATGTCATACTTCTTTAGTGTTTACTAGTCTTTTTGGTTGGCTTCTTCAGTTTTGTATTCACTATAACTTCTTAGATTTCTACTTCAGCTTTTGGTACATAGCCTCTAAAGAGTAGTTTTGCACAGTTTCATATGGTATTTATGCCATGTGTCTTTAGTATCTACTACTATTGCCTCTGCTTTTCATAGCCTACTATATTGTTCTTACCTCATACTTCTTATTTTTAGCCCTTATAAGCCCTTATGTTCTAGCTGTTATTTTTGCCTAGAAACTATCTAACTCTGACTAAGCTTCAAGAGATTTCGTTCCATAAGAGAGGATAATATTATAGTCCCTGTCACGGACTGTTACAGACTGTCATAGACTAGTACAGACTATCACGGACTATCACCTATAATCGCAAGTAATATATATATGTCATGAAATATCATCTGTATCATAGGTGACATTATGTTGAGTATCACATATATAAGCTTTCTTATATATATGACGAAAAGAACTTGTATCAAAGTGAATATCATGGGCAAAGATAATTATATATATAGGAGGTTGTCGCTTCCATTATTTATTCTTACTCTTCACATAATGTCTTATACTTTAGCTTGTCTAATACGATTTTTTACGTCTATATCCTGTTCGCGCCCTAGCAGCAGTTGTAGGTCGTGCTTCTTTTGTCCATAGACTATATTCTTATAATACTTTATGTTACTGACAATCGATACAAGTATTGCTTAATATCTATAGTCTCCTCCACAGTCTTCGTCCATAGTCTATGTCCACAGTCTATATCCATAGTCTTTGTCCTTGACAACATATGCACATAACGTCTTGTATATTCTAGTTCATAATACAAGCTGCCTCATGTCTATACTATTGATCACGTCTATGCTATTGCCCAATACTATTACCTATGTCCACACTATTGTCCAATGCTATTGTCCATATCTATACTATTGTCCACAGTCTATATTATTATTTACGTCTACACTATTGTCTCCAAGTCTACATATACTCCCTAAAGTCACATCCATAGTTGATGTCACAGTCTATGCCATAATACTCTAGTGTATTATCTAGTCTCTAGGTAATATTATTATGTTACCTATTATTAGATAACTCAGATAATACTTCTCTCTTTAGTATAGTATACTATTGGTAGTTGGGGAGCTACCCCACTAGCCTATAATTTCCTATTCTAAAGGATATTCTGGGTATGTGTCAATATCCATAATAGTATTGGAGCTATAGTGAACCTATATTTTAGCTTGTCAAAGCCTTTTTGATACTGCTGTGTCTAATTCTAAGGAACTCTATTGTGTATGAGTGTTTAAATTGGGAGAGCCAAACTACTAAAGCCTTTAATAAACTAGTAATAGAAATTTGTAAAACCAATAAACTTCTATACTGCTTTGAGGTTCTAAGAGGCTTGCTATACGAGAATGTCCTCAACTTTCTTCTGGCCTATCTATATCTCTTTAGTACCAACCTTAAATTCTACGAATTCTACCTCAAGGATATAGAAGATATACTTGTCAATATTGATACAAAGGTTATTCTTTGTTAACTTCTGTAATACCTAATAGACAAGCGCGATATATTAATCTTTAGTCTAGATATATATAAGGATATCATCAATATATATAATAATCTCCGATCGATTCTCTTAAATAGAATATTGCTAACATATTGTTAGAAGACAGATAGAATATTAGTTAACCCAAAAAGTATAACTGTATACTTGTATAAGCCATATCTAGTCTTAAATACTATCTTCTACTCATCTCCAACTATTATTCTTAGCAAGTTAAACCTAAGCTTTAAGTCAAGTTGAGAGAAAACCTATGAAGTGCCAACTTGTTCTATAAGAGTGGTTATGAGTAATAGGCAATATTTATCTTTTTTAGTAATATCATTGAGACCTCTATAGTCTATACCTATTTAAAACTTGCCATTAAGTTATTTGATAAAGAAAATAGGAGCATTAACACTGCTTTTACTCAGCCTAATCTTGCTAGTATAGAGTATCTTATTAAGGTATTCTTTAAGAAGCTCTAATTCATCAAGGAAAAGGAGGTATAATTTTCCTAACAGCAGACTTTTTCCTTCTTTTAACTCGATAGTCATATCTTATGGACTATAAGAGAGAAGGGCAGATTATATCTTTTTTCTAAAGATTTTTATAAAATCCCTATACTAAGATAGTAATCGATTAGCAAGTTTTTCAAGGTTCTCAGTTATAATTATTTTTATAACTTTATGAATATTTCTATTAGTGAACTTCTGATAATCTTATTCCTCGATCTTAATGAGTCTGACATACTGAGTCTCTGCAAATACTATATCAAAGTCAGCGAAATTGGTAACTTCTTTGATCTCCAATGCCCTTTTAAGCTCGAGTCCATAAGGAGTAGTGACTCATAGCTTATCATAATTAGCAATGATCCAATCTATCTTTAAAATGAGTAGAAAACCTGGTTTGAGGTATACAACCTCAGTTACTAGGTCAAGGGTTTTGTTTTACTATAATCTTGTATCAGGAACTTCCATCTATAGGTTCTGAACCTGCACTATACTAGACCTCTTGAGAATTGAGTCATTAGTGCTCTCTAATCTTAGTCTTTTCTCCTTTTTAACTCAATACAATATTATCTATTCAATAAAATTAGAATCGAAAATTGTAGCTTCCACACTAGTATCAACTAAAGTATTAATAGAAAGTTCTGTTTTTATTTCTTTGTATATCTAAAATAACTTAATAGAGATAAAAAACTTTAGCCTATCAGACTTCAACACCTTTGTACCTAATTTTCCTACTAAAAAGAGATTCTTAATTCTATCTAATGAAATATCTTGTACCACCACCTTTCATAGTCTTTTTTGGAGTTTGCCGATAAGAGGAGCCACCTCATTATTGGCTTTTCTTTTTATCCCTTTTTTTGTCTTTTGTAAAGAAAAAAAAGTAGAAGAAGACAAATTATGAAAAACAGAACTAATGAAAGTGGGGTTAATATCTATAGGTTCCCTAATATATTCTTCCTTCCAACTACTAATAGAGATGCTCTTCTTCATAATACAAATAGAAAACTAATCTTACGAGACTATCTCACTCGATATACTAGATAGCCCAAGTCTCTAATAGTCTGAATTGTCCCTATAATCCAACTCATCATTACTGATTATACAACTAAAAGAAACTTCAAATGGCTTTACTAGAGCTGCTACTATTACTACCTTCTTAACTTCCTCTTTGGCCTTACTCTTTCCCTTAGACTTTGCTGATGGTTTTCATCTAACTATATAGTCACCTATCATATAGTTTTTATCACCATACTTAATATACAGCATATCTTTCTTCTAAGCATACTATATAGTATATATGACCTTGTCTTGGTCAGATTCTTTTTCCTTCTTAGAAGAAGTATCGGACTTAAGTTTAGATTTAGCATCAGGCTTAGTTTTCGCCTTCTGCTTTAGCTTTAAGATTTAGTCCTTAAGATTCTCGAATTTTTTCTCATTAGTCTTAAGGGTAGAAGCTGCCTCCTTTTTTGCACTAGCAGCTTGTTCTTTCTGATAGAACTGGCTCTGTACATATACCTCTCTTACCTTCTCATACTCTATCTGAGACCCAGTATTAGCAATTACCTAGAAGTACATCTCTATACTAGCTGGCACTTTATCGAGGATATCCTTATCAGTAATGACTTGGACCATATAAGCTCTGGTCTTAGATTGAATAGCCATGATTAGGTGCTACTAAAGCTATTATCATAGTAGTTCTGCTACTAACTAATGAACACTGACCTATGCAATAAAATCCTTTATTGCCTTATCTTTTTTCTAGTACTCCTTCTGAAAGGAGACTTTTATATTACATCACTTATACTAGTTCTAGTGGGCGTTAATAAATTCATGCTTAAAAATATTGAATATACTCTATTCAAACTATTCAGAATTAGCATCTAGTATTCGTTTATACTGATTAGCATAATATTAGGTACTTGTACCTCTTATAAGTATATCTGCTATAAATAGGATTTTTTCACTATGTGTAGATTATATTAGCAGTATACATTTAAAGGTATGGTCTACCTTCATT
This sequence comes from Tirmania nivea, assembly GCA_015179035.1. NCBI lineage: Eukaryota > Fungi > Ascomycota > Pezizomycetes > Pezizales > Pezizaceae > Tirmania > Tirmania nivea. The sequence goes on from WHUY01000171.1 coordinate 7,811, forward strand.
AGGAATTCTTTCAGTTTATTTGAAGTCTTATTAAACTTTAGAGGTAGTAGGAGATTTCGAGGTTCTTTCTTTTCAGAAAGAACCTTGGTCTTCTTAGCTAGGGAAGGAAGAGATAGTGGTAGTCGAGGTGGTACTGGTGGTAGTACTAGACTGCCTACTAGACTAGAGTAGATATCATAGATAAAGCTATCTATGCCATTTAATTGAGTATACTTTGTAGTAGGTTAGTTAATTGGAATTTCTTATAAGTCCTTGAGCTTCTATTTGTAAGTTTAGATTAGGTGGGAAAGAGCCTCAACTGATTCCCTATTTGTCTTACAGCTCTGAATAGGATCATCCTGTTCCTATTTGATCATCTTTTATATCCAGTTACTTACTTTACCTACATCGGCTTTGATTATATCAAATTCAGTTTTGGCTATATCAACAATTGCTCCTATATCCTAAGTAAGTTTGTCAGTTAGCAATTCCCACTGTTTTCCTAATACTTCACTAATAGATACTATTAATTACTTAATAGTATCTTCTTGCCCTACTATTTGGTTTTTGAAAGCTGCTACCTCTTCAGTTACTTACTATTGTAATAACTTTAGATCTTCATAAGTAGCTTTTATGTACTTAAAAACTTCTTAATGAGCCTCTTGAGCTACTTTATGGGCTTCTTGGACTTTAACTAAGAAGGTTGCCTATGCTTAAAGACCTCTAGTAAGGTCTGAGATTTCAGCTCGATAGCATTCAAACTTAGAAGCTCTATCTCAAATAATATGAGCTAATAATTAATCATACTATTTTTAACTCATTGTAGGATGTATAGCTTTAGTGGTAGATATGATAGATATTGCGAGTAGGTATCACTACCTACTTGCTATAATAGTTATTAAGTTGGTAGGTCTATTTGGTATAATAGGCCCAGTAGGAACTCTTATAGATATGATGTTAATTTATTTGGGGAATAGAATTATTACCTGCAAGATTCCATTCTTTGTGAGAGGATGTCTTCCATTAGTATATTATCTTCTATATCTGTTCTAGATTGTGAAAGTTTATATAGGTATTATGTAATAGTACAGAATATGATATCAGGTAATATTATAGATCGGTAGGGCTAATTAGGCCTTTTTGGTATCTAGGAGTTAGATATATTAATTCGAGTATTTAGTTAAACAAGACGAGAATTACTTATCTACAAAGTCATGTCATAGGGGCCCTATTAACCCTTATAGTGCTCTTGTAATAAAAAAATAGGACAGCTATACTTCTACTACCATAACGATACTTATTTCGCAATACAGAATAATATCCTATAGTAGAAAGTTTAATCTACTTTGATCCTTTACGATAGATCTTATTTTGAAATATAAAATAAATCTTTTCATCACTTACAAATAAAGAAAACTAGACTTAGAACTTTATAAGCTTTATGTACTCAAGGTGCTTTTGCTTTTGAATACTCTTAATGATAGAATTAGATTCAATCGAGAACTACTCTTACTATTTATAATATATGATAATAGTATATATTTTATAATAAAATATTTTGGGGGATGTATATCTACCTATCACTCTTTAGAATTTCTTCCTAAGTATTATACTATCTACATCTTTATTAATTCAGTTGTAATCTATACTCGTTATTATAAGTTACTAGCCTGAACTATTACAGGGGCCCTATTAACTATTATAACGCTCTTGTAACGAGAAAATAGAATAGCTATACTTCTATTGTCATAATGATACTTATTCTATAACACAGAATAATATCCTATAGCAGAAAGTTCAATCTGCTTTAATCTTTCCCAACAGATCTTATTTTGAAATATAAAATAAATTTTTTCATTAGTTGGGAATAAAGTAAACTAGACTTAGATCTTTGTAGGCTTTATATACTCGAGGTACACTTACTTTCGAATACTCTTGATAGTAGAATTTAATTCAATCGAGAACTACTCTTACTATTTATAATGTGCGGTAATGGTAGATATTTCTTGATAAAATATTTTGGAGGACGGGCACCTACCCATCACTTTTCGGAATTTCTTCCTAAGTATTATGCCATCTATACCTTTATTAACGCAGTCATAATCTGCACTCATTGTTATAGGTTATTAGCCCAAATATAAAGAAGATTTCTATGTCTATAGGTTTTATATACTTCACTTAAGCCGAGTCATTCCATTAAAGAATACTCAGCCAAGATAACTAATTTCTACTTCCAATATAATACCAATCCCCAATACTATCGAATAAATACCCAATAGTATCATAGAGTTATCTTATTTGAGCTGGCAGTAGTATTTTCTTAATAGTATCTAGTGTCTATTAAAAATAATTTTCAACTACTCATAACTCTATTAATAAAGACTTGTGGGTCACAAATAGATTATCATTCGATAGGCATCAATATGTAAAAGATTATAGAATGTTAATTTATCTCGATATCTATATTATTCATAGAGTTATTATTAGTAATATATAAACTTCCTTATAGATTTAATTAACCTTATTAAAGGTCTTATAACTCCGCGAGTATTACTCTAGTCATAAAATAGATTACGGATATAGAATCAGGATGAAGAATAGACCTAGATACAACTTTAAAATATTAAATTTGGAGAACTTTATATTTCAACTATATTTTTAGCCTTATCTCAAGGTGCACTTCTTTATAATATCACCAGATATACTTTGGTCTAAAGTATACCCTCATAGCTTCATTATTTTATTTATTTTTACTAAGTTATTTTCCTAAAGTTCAGAGTAATAACTTCAGTTCAAGGTAACGCTAAGACTTCAGAGTAACAGCTAGTATAGCTAGTATATGTGCATATAGTTAGCTTATTATTCTAGGTGTAACTATTGAACTATTGATTGGATACTTATGGAACTTAAACCATAGCTCCCTCAAGGGTCTATGGGCGTACAATAAGGGTCTTAACTATCTATAATAGTTATATACCACTCTAGAATTTATATCCGTTTTATATAGTTATCTCTTATAGATAAGTATTAGAAATACTTGCACCACACTGCTATAAGTATATTTAGAGTCTATATAGGTCTCTAGGGTCGTTCTATAAGAGCTCAAGTACCTAAGGTAGGGCTAGATGTCACCCCGTAATACGAATGTAGAGATGATTCCCATATCTGTAAATTTCATGTACTTCACTTAAGCCGACTTATTCTATTAGAGAATACTTAGCTAAGATAACTAATTTCTACTTTCGATATAATACCAATCTCTGATACTATCGAATCAATACCCATAACTATCATAAAGTTGTCTTATTTGAGCTTGCAGTAATATTTTCTTAATAGTATCTAGTGTCTATTGAAAATAATTTTCAACTACTCATAACTTTATTAATAACAATTCATAAGTCACAAATGAATTATCATTGGATAGGTGTCAATACGTAAAAGATTATAGAATCTTAATTCATCTCAATACCTATATTATTCATGGAGTTGTTATTAATAATATTTAAACTTTCTTATAGATTTAATTAATCTTACTTAGGGTCTTATAACTCCATATGTATTACTCCGATTATAAATTAGATTGCGGAAATAAAATCAGGGCAATAAATAGGCCTAGATACAACTTTGAAATATTAACTTTGCAGAACTTTATATTTTAACTATATCTTCATCTTTAGCTTAGAGCATATTCCCTTATAATATTACTAGATACACTTTGGTCTAAAGTATACTCTCGTAGCTTCATTATTTTATTTATTTTTACTGAGTTATTTTCCTAAAGTTCCGGGTAATAACTTTAGTTCAGAGTAATGCCAAGATGTCAGTGTAATAGCTAGTATATGTGTATATAGTTAGTATATTAATCTAGATATAACTATTGAACCATTAATCGGATACTTATAAAACTTAAACCATAGCTCCCTCAAGGGTCTATAGGCATGTCATACAGGTCTTAACTCTCTATAATAGTTATATAGTACTCTAAGATTCATACCTATTTTATATACTTATCTGTTATAAATAAGTATTAGAAATACTTGCACCATACTATTATGAGTATACTTAAAGTCCATATGGATATCTAGGGTCGTTCTATAAGAGCTCAAGTACCTAAGGTAGAGCTAGATATTATCCTATAATAATCATAACCTTTTCAAGATATCAAGTACATTACTCTTCCTTTCCAAAGCTTACTTGTTCTAACCTTCTCTATTTGACATTCTGATTTATCAAGATCGACAGGAGGGGGTATTGGCAAATATCTACTAGCAATCATGTTAAGGTGATAGGGTTCCAACAGACTAATATGAAAGACAGAGTGGGTTTTGCCTATGCTTGAGATAAGTTCCAACTTATAGGCATAAGTACTGATGAGTTATTTGATTCTGAACTTTCCTCGAAGCTTGTAGTTAAGGTTTTTGATCGGACGCCTAGTCTTAATATTCTTAACATTGACCATAACTCAGTTTCTTATCTTGAATTTTGGTTCTTTCTCTGCTACCTTAAGATTATAATATTTTAATATATGGGCCTGTGCTACTTTCATATTCTCTTTCATAACCTCTCTCATTATATCTAAAGTTTCAACCAACTTAGCTGCCTTAGGGTTATTGGATTCGGTTGAGACCTCAGTTAGGTTTTGAAAGTTATTTTCGAGATATTGGTCATATGCTGCCTAAAAGGGAGTATATTTAGTATTAGAATAGATAGTATTATTATAACAGAACTCAACAAATAGAAGTAACTTAACCTAGTCATCTTAATCCTAATAGCAATATATCTATAAATAATCCTCTAGGATCTGGTTGACTCATTTACTTTGACCATCTATCTAGGAGTGATATAATAAGGACTTATCCAACTTAACTCCTAGTAACCCTATACTTTATATCCAGAATAAACTCGTAAATACCGAGTATCTATCTAAAACAAGCCTCTTCAGTAACTCATATAATCTCCAAACCTCCTTGATCAATATCTCAAGTAACTCTTTAGCCTTTTAATTCTCTAAAGGAATGAAATGTACCATCTTAGTAAATCTATTAATAATAATCCAGATTTGATTATATTCTTTAACTAGAAGTAAATTAATAATGAAATCTATTGAAATGTATTCCTATAGCCTATAAGGAATTGGAAGAGATACAAAGTTGCCATATTTCTTATATTGCACTATCTTGTTGTACTAGCAAGTATCACATATATGAATATAGTCGCATACTTAATCTTCTATATTTGGTTAGTAATAGTTTCGTTTTATTAGTTCAAGGGTCTTGTCATATCTGAAGTGTTCTACAACTTTAGCATTATGACTCTAAAATACTACTTTTAGCTTAAGTGAGTTGTTGTTATAAATATATAAATATCTTTCATAGGTTACTATATTATCTTCCAAACTATAGTACTTAAGACTAGGATACTTCTTACCAAACTTCAATAAGTTCTAAATCCCTAACTATTTCTTATCTATAAGGCCAGCCTCTAGGATTTCTTTCAACTAAGTTGATTTTTCTATCCGTGAGGCCTTTATTGCCATTATTTGGTATGTTATTAATACTTCCTTACCTGAACCTAGTTGGAATTAACTAGGTTTAAATATCGGTATCATATGGTCCTACTTCTCCTCTCTTTCTTCAAAGTTAGGATCAACCTAATAGGAAAATGTATCAGCCTTACCATTCTTATCACCTAGGTAGTAGATGATTCTAAAATTAAACTAACTTAGTATTTCTACCTATCTAACCTACCTTCGATTAAGTAATTTCGTAGAATTAAAGTACTCAAGGTTCTTGTAATCCATATATACAATTATCTCCTCAAGGGCATCTATCAAGAAGTATCTCCATTCCTGAAAGCAATTTATAATTACAACTATTTCTTCATTATGGATATCATAACTAAGCTCTCCTAAGATGAAGCACTTCAAGTATTAAGCAACTGAGTGTTAATAACTCTCTAGTTTCTTCTAAGATAGAATACTAGCTTTTGCCAAATCAGATGTATTTATCTTGATTATCTTTAGTTATTCGGGATAATAATAGTATAGTATCGGAGCTATAATAAACCTATATTTTAGGTTATCAAAGGTTTTTTGATATTACTATATCCAATTCTAAGGAACTTTATTATATGTGAGTATTTGAATCAAAAGAGCCAAACTACTAAAGCCTTTAATAAATTGATGATAGAAATTAGGAAAACCAATAAACTTCTATACCTCTTTGATGTTTTGAGGGGCTTACTATATAAGGATATCCTCGATTTTCTTTTGGCTTATCTGTATCCCTTTAGTACTGACCTGAAATCCCATAAATTCTACCTTAGGGATATGGAAGATATATTTGTTAATATTGATATAAAGGTTATACTCTGTTAGCTTTCATAATACCTAACAGATGAGCTCGATATATTCCTCCTTAGTCTAAGTATATATAAGAATATCATCAATATATATAACAATCTTTCAATTAATTCTCTTAGACACAATATTATTAATATATTATTGGAAGATAGACAGAGTATTAGTTAGCCCAAAGGATATAACTGTATACTCGTATAAGCTATATCTGATCTTGAATGCTATTTTTTACTCGTCTCCAGCTACTATTCTTAGTAAATTAAATCTAAGTTTTAAGTTAAGTTTAGAGAAAACCTGTGAAGTGCTAACTTTTTCTATAAGAGTAGTCATGAGTAGTAGGGGATACTTATCTTTCTTGGTAATGGCATTAAGACCTCTATAGTATACAACTATTTAAAGTTTACTATTAGATTGTTTTGTAAAGAAAATAAGAATGCCAGTACTACTTTTACTTGGTCTAATCTTATCAGTTCTAAGTATCTCGTCAAGGTATTCTTTAAGAAGCTCCAATTCATGAGAGGAGAAGAAGTACAACTTTTTTGACAGTAGACATTTTCCTTCTTCTAACTCAATTATCATATCCTATAGGCTATGAGAGAAAAAGATAGATCGTATCTTCTTTCCAAATATTTTTATAAAATGCCTGTACTGAGATAGTAATCGATCAGTAAGTTCCTCTAAGTTCTTACTTATAGTTATTTTCATAACCTTATGAATATCCTTATTTGTAAACTTCTGATAATCCCATTCCTTAATCTTAATAAGTTCAACATACTGAGTCTTTACAAGTACTTTATCAAAGTTAGTAAAATTAATAACCTCCTCGATCTCTAATATCCTCTTAAGCTCGAGCCCATAAGTAGTGGTGACTTGTAGCTTATCATAATTGGCGATAATCTAATCTATCTCTAAAATGAGTGAAAGACTTGATTTGAGGTATGTAACCTCAGTTACTAGATTAAGGGTTTTATTTCGCCCTCATCTCATATCAGGGACTTCCATTTGGAGGTTCTGGACCTGTAATATACTAGACCTCTTGAAAATCAAGCTATTAGTACTCTCTAGTCTCAGTCTTTTCTCCCTCTTTACTCAAGGCAATATTATCTGTTCAACAAAATCAGAATCGAAAATTGTATCTTCCGTGCCAGTGTCAACTAAAGTATTAATAGAAAGTTCCCTTTTTATTCTTCCATACATCTAAGATAATGTAATAGATATATAAAACTTTAGCCCATCAAACTTCAATACCTTTGTATCTAATTTTCCTACCAAAGAAAGATTCTTAATTCTATCTAATGAAATATTTAGTACTGCTACCTTTCATAGTCTTCTTTGGAGTTCGTTGACAAGAGGAGCCACCTTATTATCAGCTTTTCTGTTTGCCCCTATTTTTGTATTTTTATTTAGTAAAGAAAAAAAAGTAAAGGAAGATAAATTATAAGAAATAAAACTAATAAAACTGGAGTCAATATCCATAGGTTCCCTAATGTGTTCCTCCTTTCAACTACTAATAAAGATGCCTTTGTTAATAATATAAATAGAAAACCAATCCTATAAGACCATCTAACCTGACATACTAGATAGCTCATATCCCTAATAGTCCGAATTTTCCCTATAGTCTAACTTATTATTATTGATGATCTTACCAAAAGAGATCTCTAGTGGCTCTACTATAGCTACCACTATTACCACTTTCTTTACTTCTTTCTTGGCTTTTCCCTTTCTCTTAGCCTTTACTGATAGTTTCCATATTATTATATAGTCACCTATTATGTAGGACTTGTTTCTATACTTGATATACTGTATATCCCTTTTCTGAGTCTACTATATAATATAAGTCACTGTATCTTGGCCAGGCTCTTTTTCCTTTTTAGAAGAAGTATTGGACTTGGGTTTAGATTTTGCATTAGACTTGATTTTTACTTCCTACTTCGAGTTTAAGATTCGGTCCTTAAGGTTTTCAGACTTCTTTTTATTAGTCTTGGAAGCGGGAGCTGCTTCCTGCTTTATACTAGTAGCCTATTCTTTTTGACAGAACTGGCTTTATACATATACCTCCCTTACCTTCTCGTACTCAACCTAAGACTCAGCATTGGTGATAGCCTAGAAGTACATCTCTATACTAGCAGGTACCTTATTAAGAATATCCTTATTAGTACTGACTCAGACCATATAAGCTTGAGTTTTTGGTTAAATAGCTGTGATTAGATACTTCTAGAGCTGTTTTTGTAGTAGTTCTACTACCAACTAATGAACCCTGACTCTAATAATGCAATCCTTTATTACTTTCCCTTTCTTCTAGTACTCCTTCTGAAAGGAGACCTTTGTATCTCGTTGCTTATGTTGATTCTAGTGTGTATTAATAAATTCTCATTTGAAGATATTAAATATGTCCCATTCGACCCATCTAGAATTAGCATCTAGTATTTGCTTATACTGGTTAGTATAATACTAAATGCTTGCTCTACCTATTAATAGATCTGTGACAAATAAAATCTTTTTACTATAGGTAAAATATATTAGTGGTATACGTTCGAATATGTGGTCTACCTTCATCAAGAATTCCTTCAACTTATTTAAGATTCTATTATATTTTTGAGATAATGGGAGGTTTCGGGGTTTTTTTTTTTCAGAAAGAAACTTGGTCTTTTTAGCTGGTGAAAGTAGAGATAGTAGAGGTGGTGGTGGTAGTAGTAGAGATACGAGACCACCCACTAGGCCGAAGCAGATATTATAGATAAAGCTATTAGTGTAAATTGATCAAGTATATTTAGTAGGGTTTAGTCAGTCGATTAGCTATTCTAAAGGTCTTTGAGTTTCCGCTTATAAGTTTATATAAGATAGGAGAAGGCTTCTACTAATTTCTTATTTATTTTACAACTCTAAATATGATCATCCTATTCCTGTTTCATTATCTTCTATACCTAATTACTTACCTTATCTATATCTACTTTAATAGTGTCGAATTCAGTCTTCACTCTATTAATAATAGCCTCTGTATCCTGTATGAGTTACATTAGTATATGTCTTCTCTATGAAAAAGAACAAAAAAACTATTTCAAAAGAAATATTGGTAGAAACAGATAAGGAATAGTTATTACTAGAACTTACTTACCTTGCTAAGCTAAATAGAAAGTTCTGAACACAAGTACCAGTACCCGCAATAGTACTTATACCTATACTAGTACTGTTACTTATAGGAATATTTACATTATTATGAGTATTAGCATCTACATTAATATCTTTATTATTATTATTACCTTATTATTACTATTACTCCTATAATAGCTACCTAAAATAAAGATGGCTATATAAATAAAACCTGTATATTATCTCTTATTAACTAATGTAATGAATATTTATAGTAAAGGACCTTCTGTACTGACTGAGTAAAATAAGTTTTTTAGTAGTAGCAAAGTGGAGATTAGGACTAGTAAAACTATATTTAATAACTATGATAATGACTTGCAATATATATTGAGATGTGATAAGGTATTTTTGGATGATTTAGGATTTAGTAACTTTACTGGGCTATTAGGTAATAATTATTCTATAGTAGTTTAAGAACAAGTTATAGAAATATTAGAGAATAGTTTATTATAAGAGAAAATTCAATTAGATACTAGAAAGTTATTTAATAAACTTCTACCTAGTATACTAACTAATAATAAGAGGTTAAGTGTAGTATCATAGGTATTACAAGGACACAATAGTTATCATAGGGGCCCTATTTACCCTTATAGCGCTCTAGCAACTAAAGAATAGGACGGCCGTACTTCTACTGCCGCAATGATACTTATTCTGCAACACAGAATAATATCCTATAGCAGAAAATTCAATCTGCTTTAATTCTTCACAACAGATCTTATTTTGAAACATAAAATAAGTCTTTTCATCGATTGGGAATAAAGAAAACTAGACTTAGAACTTTGTAGGCTTTATGTCCTTGAGGTACTTTTGCTTTTGAATACGCTTGATGGTAGAATTAGATTCAACCAAGAATAACTCTCACTATTTATAATACACGGTGATGGTAGATATTCTTTAATAAAATATTTTTAGAGATGCATATCTACCCGTCACTCTTCACAATTTCTTCCTAAGTATTATACTATCCATACCTTTATTAATGCAGTCATAATCTATACTCATCGTCACAGGTTACTAGCCCAAATATAGAGAAAATTCCCATGCCTATAGGTTTCATATACTTCACTTAAGCTGACTTATTCTATTAAAGAATACTTAGCTAAGATAATTAATTTCTACTTCCGATATAATGCTAATCCCCGATACTATCGAATAAATACTCAACAGTATCATAGAGTTATCTTATTTGAGCTTGTAGTAGTATTTTCTTAATAGTATTTGGTATCCATTGAAAATAATTTTCAACTGCTCATAACTCTATTAATAAAGACTCGTGGGTCACAAATAGATTATCATTGGATAGGTGTCAATGTGTAGAAGATCATAGAATCTTAATTCATCTCGATGCCTATATTATTCATGAAGTTGTTATCAGTAATAGATAAATATCCTCATAGATTTAATTAACCTCACTAAAGGTCTTATAACTCCATGAGTATTATTTCGATCATAAAATGGATTGCGGAAATAGAATCAAGATAATGAATAGGCCTAGATACGGCTTTGAAATATTAAATCTGGAGAACTTTATATTTCAACTATATTTTTATCTTTAGCTTAGGGCATACTCCTTTATAATATCACTAGACGCACTTTGGTCTAAAGTATGCCCTCGTGGCTTCATTATTTTATTTATTTTTATTGAGTTATTTTCCTAAAACTTAGGATACTAAATTTAGTTCATGGTAACGCTAAGACCTCAGGGTAATAGCTAGTATAGCTAGTATAAGTACATATAGTCAGTGTATTGATCTAAGTATAACTAATGAACCATTGATCGGATACTTATGAAACTTAAACCGTATCTCCCTTAAGGGTCCATGGGTATGCCATTCAGGTCTTAACTATCCATGATAGTTATATACCACTCTAAGGTTCAAACCCGTTTTATATACTCATTACTTATAGATAAGTATTGGAAAAGCTTGCACCATACTGCTATAAGTATACCTAGAGTCCATATAGATATCTAGAGTCGTTCTATAGGAGCTCAAGTACCTATGGTAGGGCTGGATGTTATCCCGTGATAGTGCCTCCCTCCTTAAAGTTGTTGTCTACAAGAACCTAATTGATTATGCAAATAGAATCAGTATTGCTACTAATGACTATAGATGGGGCTTAAGGACTAGTCTTCATATACAACAGCTGAAACACAGCTGTGTATGTCTCATTGCACTCCTGGGACAGAAAATGGCATAAGAAATACAGGTACAAAATGAAAATGTATGAAAGATAATTCCAAAAACCTAAAGCCTAAATAGGAAAAAATGAAAAATCTTTACAAGATAACATCAGGGTCCCATGGCTTACAAGGATTATCCAGATGGAATTTCCGAACGATTTCAAAGCCTCTATCCTTCAGGTTCTCATATGGTTCCTATATGTTATCATCAGGACTGTAACCCTTCTAGGAAACCAAGTATATTACTCTTCCTTTCTAAAGCTCACTCATCCTAACATTCTCAATCTAGTATTCCAATTCTTCGAGACTAACAGAAGAGGGTATTAGTGAATATCTGCTGACAATTATGTTAAGGTGGTAGGGTTCCAACAGACTGATGTAGAAGACTAAGTGTATTTTGCCTATGCTCGAGAGAAGTTCTAACTCATAAGCATAAGTACTGATAAGTCGTTTGATTCTAAACTTTTCTCGAAGCTTGTAGTCAAGCTTCTTAGTGGGACACCTAGTTTTGATGTTTTTAGCGTTGATCATAACCTAGGCTCCCACCTTGAATATCGATTCCTTCTCTACCATCTTAAGATTGTAGTACTTTGATATGCGGGCCTGCACTGCCTTTATATTCTCTCTCATTGCCTCTTTCATTACATCCAGGCTTTTGACCGTCTTAGCCGCCTCAGGGTTGTTAGATTTGGTTGAGGCCTCGGTTGGGTTCTAGAAGTTATTTTTGGGATATTAGCCATATACTGCATAGAAGGTAGTACATTTAGTACTAGAGTGGATAGTATTATTATAATAGAACTCAGTAAATGGAAGTAACTCGACTCAGTCATCCTGATCCTAACAGTAATATGTCTATAGATAATACTCTAAGATCTGGTTAACTCATTCAGTTTGACCATCCGTCTAGGGGTAATATACCAAGGACTTATCTAACTCAACTCTCAATAACTACATAATTTCTATCCAAAACGAACTTGTGAATATTGAGTCCCTATCCGAAACGACCCTCTTTAGTAACCCATGTAGTCTCCACACCTCTTTGATGAATATTCTAGCAAACCCTTTAGCCTTCCAATTCTTTAAAGGAATGAAATGCACCATTTTAGTAAACCTATCGACAATAACTCAGATCTAATTATACCCTTTGACTAGAGGTAAATCAGTAATAAAATCCATTAAAATATGTTCCCACGGCCTATAAAGAATTGGAAGAGATACGAGCTTACTATATTTCTTGTGTCATACTGTCTTGTTGCACTAGTAAGTATCACATATATAGACATACTCACGTATCCAATTTTCTATGTTTAGCCAGTAGTAATTTCATTTCATTAATTCGAGGGTTTTGTCATATCCGAAGTGTCCTGTAACTTTAGCATCATGGCTCTGGAATGCCACCTTTAGCTTAAGTGAGTTGTTGTCAGGAATATACAAACGTCTTTCATAGGTTACCATATCATCTTCTAAATTGTAGTGCTCAAGACCAGGATATTCCTTGCTAAACTTCATTGCATTTTGAATCCCTAACTACTTCTCATCCATGAGGCCAGCCTCTAGGATTTCCTTCGACCAAGTTGATTCCTCTATCTATGAGGCCTTCCCTGCCATAATTCAGTATGTTACTAGTTCCTTCTTATCCAAACCTAGTTGAAATTAACCAGGTTTAAATATTCGAATCATGTAGTCCTACTTCTCCACCCCTTCTTCGAGGTCAGGATCAACCTAATGGGAAAAAGCATCAGCCTTGCCATTCTTGTTACCTGGATGGTAGATAATCCTAAAATTGAACTGGCTTAGTATTTCCTCCCATCTAGCCTACTTTCGATTGAGTAACTTTGTGGAATTAAAGTATATAAGGTCCTTGTGATCCATATATACAATTATCCCATCAGGGGTACTCATCAAGAAAGGTCTCCATTCTTGAAAGCAATTGACAATTACGACCATTTCCTTATTATAGATATTATAATTAAGCTCTATTGGGATGAAGCTCTTCAAGTAGTAAGCAATGGGATACCAATGACTATCTGGTTCCTTCTGAGATAGGATACCAGCCTTTGCTAGATCGGACGCATCTGTCTCGATCATTTTTGGTCATTCGGGATAATAATGGCATAGTATTGGAGCTGTTGTTGACCTATATTTCAGTTCATCGAAGGCCTTTTGATACTACTGTATCCAATTCCAAGGAACTCCATTGTACGTTAATATTTGAATTAGAAGAGCCAAACTACTAAAGTCTTTAATAAACTAGTAATAGAAATTAGTAAAACCAATAAACTTCTGCACCTCTTCAACGTTCCAAGGGGCTTACTATATAAGGATGTCCTTGACTTTTTTCTGACCTATTTGTATCCCTTTAGTACTAACCTTAAATCCTATGAATTCTACCTTGAGCATATAGAAGATATACTGTTCAATGTTGATATAAAGGTTATTCTCTGTTAGCTTTTGTAGTACCCAACAGACAAGCTCGACATGTTCCTGTTTAGTCTGAGTGTATATAAGGATATTATCAATATATACAATAATCTCTCGATCGATTATCTCAGATAGAATATTGTTAATATATTATTGGAAGACAGATGGAGTATTAGTTAGCCCAAAAGACATAACTATATACTCATATAAGCCATATCTAGTCTTGAATACTATTTTTTACTCATCTCTGGCTACTATTCTTAGCAAGTTAAATCCAAGTTTTAAGTCAAGTTTAGAGAAAATCTGTGAATTGCCAACTTTTTCCATGAGAGTGTTCATAAGTAGTAGGGGATACTTATCTTTCTTTGTAATGGCATTAAGACCTCTATAGTCTATGACTATTCGAAGCTTGCTATGAGGTTGTTTAGTGAAGAAAATAGGAATATTAGTACTAGTTTTACTCGATCTAATCTTGCCAGTTCGAAGTATCTCATCGAGGTATTCTTTAAGAAGCTCCAGTTCATCGAGAGAGAGGGGGTACAACTTTCCTAATGGCAGACCTTTTCCTTCTTCTAACTCGATTGTCATATCCTGTAGGCTATGAGATGGAAGGGCAGATTGCATCTCCTTTCCAAAGATTTTTGCAAAATCCCTGTACTGAGATAGTAATCGATCAGTAAGTTCCTCTAGGTTCTCACTCGCAGTTATTTTTATAACTTTGCAAACGTCCCCATTTGCGAACTTCTGATAATCCCATTCTCCAATCTTAATAAGTCTGACATACTGAGTTTCTGCAAGTACTTCATTAAAGTCATCTAAATCAGTAACCTCTTCAATCTCCAATGCCCTCTTAAGCTCGAGCCTATAAAGAGTAGTGACTTATAGCTTATCATAATTAGCGATGATCCAATCTATCCCTAAAATTAGTAGAAGACCTCGTTTGAGGCACACAACCTCAGTTACTAGGTCAAGGGTTTTGTTTTGCCCTGATCTTAAATCAGAGACTTCTATCTGCAGGTTCTAGACCTGCACTATGCTAGACCTCTTGAAAATCGAGCTATCGATGCTCTCTAATCTCAGTCTTTTCTCCTTCTTTATCTAAGACAATATCATCTGCTCAACGAAATCAGAATCAAAAATCGTGGCCTCTGTGCCAGTGTTAAGCAAAGCATTAATAGAAAGTTCCCTTTTTATTCCTCTGTATAACCAAGATAACTTAACAGAAATAAGAAACTTTAACTCATCAGGCTTCAATACCTTTGTACCTGATTTTCCTGCTAATAAGAGATCTTTTATTCCATCTAATGAAATATCTATCACTGCCACCTTTTATAGTCTTTTTTGGAGTTCTCCGACAAGAGGAGCTACCTCGTCATTAGCTTTTCTTTTTGTTTCTATTTTTATGTTTTTATTTAGTAATGAAGAAAAAGTAGAGGAAGATAAATTGCGAGAAACAGAACTAATGAAAGTAGGATCAATATCTATGGGTTTTCCAATATATTCTTCCTTTCAACTACTAACAGAGATACCCTTCTTAATGACATAAAGAGAAAACCAATCCTGCGAGACCATCTGACCTGATATACTAGATAGCCCACATTCCTAATAGTCCGAATTTTCCCCATAATCCAACTTATCGTCACTGATTATCCGACCAAAGAAACTTCAAGTAGCTCTACTAGAGCTGCCACTGTTGCTACCTTTTTTACTTCCTCCTTGGCTTTACCCTTTCCCTTAGACTCTACTAGTACTTTTTATCCAACTGGGCAGTCACTCATCATGTAGTTTTTATCCTCATACTTGATACACTGCATATTCTTCTTTCGAGCCTGACATATAGTGTAAGTCACCGCATCTTGGCCAGGCTCTTTTTCCTTTTTAGAAGAAGTATTAGACTTGAGTTTGGATTTTATATCAGGCTTAGTTTTCACTTTCTGCTTCGGCTTTGAGATTCGGTCCTTGAGATTCTCGGACTTCTTTTTATTAGTCTTAGGGGTGGAGGCTACTTCTTTTTTTGTACCAACAGCCTGTTCTTTTTGATGGAACTAGCTTTGTGTATGTGCCTCCCTCACCTTCTCATATTCAACTTATGACCCAGCATTTACAATTGTCAAGAAGCATATCTCTATGCTAGCTGGTACTTTATACAGGATAACCTTATCAGTACTGACTTGGACTATATAAGCTCTGATTTCAGGTTGGATAGCTTTAATCAAGTGCTCCCAGAGCTGTTTTCATGGTAGCTTAGCTACTAATTGATGAACCCTGACTTGGACGATGAAGTCCTTCATAGCTTCGCCCTTCTTCTGGAACTTCTTCTTAAGGGAGACCTTTATATCCCATTGCTCATACTGATTCTGATAGGCATTAATAAATTCTCGTTTGAAAATATTAAATATGTCCCATTCTACCTATCTGGAGTTAGGGTCTGGTATTTGCTTATGTTGGTTAGTATAATACTAGGTGCTAGCTTTACCCATGAGCAGGTCTGCTATGAATAGAATTTTCTTACTATGGGTAGGGTATGTCAGTAGTATGCATTCAAAGGTATAATCTACCTTTATTAGGAATTCCTTAAGTTTACTTGAAGTTTTATTGAACTTTGGAGGTAGGGGTAGGTTTCGAGGTTTTTTCTTCTCAGAAAGAACCTTTATCTTCTTAAATTATAGAGGTAGAGATGGTGGTGATGGAGGTAGTACTAGTAGAAGTATGAGACCACCCACTAGGCAACTGCAGATATCATGGATAAAACTATCAATATTGATTGATCAAGTTCACTTGGTAGAGTTCAGTCGATCGAGTGGTTGCTCTTGTAAGTCCTTGAACTTGTGTTTGTGAGTTTAGATTAATCGAGAGAAAGCCTCTACTGATTCCTGATTTGTCTCACAACTTTGAATGCAATCATCCTGTTCCTATTTGATCGCCTTCTATATCTAATTACTAACCTTGCCTACATTAGCCTTGATAGTATCGAAGTCAGTTTTTGCTACATCGATGATTGCTCCTATGTCTTGAGTGAGCTTGTTGGTCAGTGCTTTCCACTGTTTTTCTAATACCTTACTAATAAATATAGTCAATCATTGAACTACATCCTATTGTCCTTCTGTTTGGCCCTTGAGGGTAGCTACTTCCTCAGTTACCTGCTACCATAGTAATTTAAGATCCTTATATGTAGCTTTTGCTTCATCAAAAACTAATTTGTGAGCCTCTTGAGACTCGACTAATAGATGTGCTTGTACTTGTAGACCTCTAGTAAGGTCTCCTATTTCGGCTCGTTGGCAGTCAAACTCAGTAGCTCTGTCTCAAATAATATGAGTCAGTAATTAGTTATATTATTATTGACTAATTGTGGAATTTATAGCTCTTATAGGGCATGGTAGTGGATGTTGTAGTTATTGTGAGGAGATATTACTACCTGCTTAGCGAGTTGGTTACTGGGTTGGTTCCCATTGACATAATAGTCTTAGCAAAAACCCTTGCAGGTATGATATCAGTTCATCTGGGGAGTATTAGGGCTACTGCCTAGAAGATTCTATCCCTCAGGATAGGATGTCTTCTATTAGCATAACTTGGAACTCATGCTCTATATCTGTTGCTGATTATGGAAGATTATATGGTTATTGTGTGATAGCATGAGGTGTGATATCTGGAAGTATAAGAGATTGGTAGGTCTGGCGAGGCCCTCTTGGTATTTGGGAGTTAGACATAATGATTCAAGTATGCTAGTAATAAACAAGACAAGAATTACTTGTCTACAAAGTAATGTCATAAGGGCCCTATTCACCCTTATAGCACTCTAGCAACTAAAGAATAGGACAGCCGTACTTCTACTACTATAACGATACTTATTCCACAACATAGAATAATATCCTATAGCAGAAAGTTCAATCCACTTTAATCCTTTATAACAGATCTTATTTCAAAATACAAAATAAATCTTTTTATCGATTGGAAATAAAGAAAACTAGACTTAGAACTTTGTAGGCTTCGTGTACTCGAGATGCTCTTGCTTTCGAATACTTTTGATGGTAGAATTAGATTCAACTGAGAACTACTCTCACTATTTATAATATGCAGTGATAGTAGATATTCTTTGATAAAATATTTTGGGGGATATGCACTTATTCATCACTCTTCAGAATTTCTTCTTAAGTATTATACCATCTATACCTTTGTTAACGCAGTTATAATCTATGCTTGTTATCATAGGTTACTAGCATAAACATAGAAAAGATTTCTATGCCTGCAGGTTTTATATCCTTCACTTAAGCTAACTTATTTCATTAAAGAATACTTAGCCAAGATAAATAATTTCTACTTCCGATATAACGCTAATCCCCAATACTATTGAATAAATACCTAACAGTATCATAGAGTTATCTTATTTGAGCTTGCAGTAGTATTTTTTTAATAGTGTCTAGTATCTATTGAAAATAATTTTCAACTGCTCATAACTCTATTAATAAAGACTTATGGGTCACAAATAGATTATCATTGGATAGGCGTTAATGCGTAAAAGATCATAGAATCTTAATTCATCTCGATGCCCATATTATTTATGAAGTTGTTATCAGTAATAGATAAATATCCTCGTAGATTTAATTAACCTTACTAAAGGTCTTATAACTCCATGAGTATTACTCCGATCATAAAATGGATTGCAGAAATAGAATTAGGACGATGAATAGGCTTAGATACAACTTTGAAATATTAAATCCGGAGAACTTTATATTTTAACTGTATCTTTGACCTTGGCTTAGGGTGTACTCCCTTATAATATCATCGGACGCCCTTTGGTCTAAAATACGCTCTCGTGGCTTCATTATTTTATTTATTTTTACCGAGTTATTTTCCTAAAGTTCAGGATAATAACTTCAGTTTAAGGTAACGCTAAGACTTTAGAATAACAGCTAGTATAGCTAGTATAAGTGTATATAATCAGTGTATTGATTTAGGTATAACCATTGAATCATTGATCAGATACTTATAAAACTTAAACCGTAGCTCCCTCAAGGGTCTATAGGCGTACCAGAAGGGTCTTAACTATCCATGATAGTTATATACCACTCCGAGGTTCAAACCTATTTTATATACTTATTACTTATAGATAAGTATTAGAAAAGCTTGTACCATACTACTATGAGTGTATCTAAAGTCTATATGGATATCTAGAGTCGTTTTATAGGAGCTCAAGTACCTATGGTAGGGCTGGATGTCACTCCGTAATAATAGTAGTCATAAAGAAACTTTGATATTACATCTGATTAGCTTTAGATAGATGATTAATATATATATTTATAGAATCTTAACCAATTTTAAATAGATAACCACTCCTATATTAGTTTAAAGTCATCTTAGTATTGGTATAGGTTTTTGGGCAAGGAAAGGATCACTTGAAGGCTACTGAGGTAAAATGTGAACCCTAGTAAAAGAAATCAATGATAGTTATTATATATAGATCTATACCCATACTAGCCTATTATAAATATATATACCAATCTCATTTAGTGACTAAAGTATTCCATTCATATAGTAAAGGTATCTAATCGAATAGTTAAATAAACTTATAGATATTATTATAGTTTTAGATTCAAGTATATAAAACTTTATCTAATAGATCAATAATTAAAAACTAGGTAAGATATATATCTACATAGTTTGGATAAACTTTAACTAGTTATCTCCTAAATATATAGAGTATATTTATAGAATTGAGTTTGGATTTTATATCTACTTAAATTTATACAGCTATCTCTACAATAATATAATGATCTTAGAGACTATAATACTAGGGATTAAAGCTAGATTTTGACTCTTGATCTCTATAATACTATTTATTAAAGATGTATAGAACTTCATTAATATAGTCAGACTCATAATACAGTGGAATAGAGAAGCCTAGTAGGTAGTGAATAAGTTGAGAGCTATAAATGGCTTTATTAATAAGATAAAGATAGGAGGTAAAGGCTTCAAAACTTTAACTAACAAGCTCATAAATTGGATATATACAAATAAGCATACTGTAAATACTAATGCAAAGTCTTTTTTATCTTAAATTAGGTATGATATCAGTTAACTAGAAATTTTATCTATTATATTGAAAGATATGCCTTAGCTCAATACTAAATGGGAAAGATTTAGGTTTATAATAAGTTCAAATCTGAAATAAGTCTAGCTTTATAGTAATTTATCTATCGATACAGAGCTAATGGATATATTATTAGATCTTAATAGGGAGATAGTAAATTAAGATTTTTCTAGAATAAGTAATAGATTGGATATATAGAGGATTAGACTAGTACTTACTTTTTATATAGACAAGCTTATTAAGGAAGTCCAATAGTATAATAAGAAAACTAGACAAATACTTATAAATGACTCTGAAGATAATAATGTCCTATGATAGGTTGATATCTATTTTGTTAATTTTTGTATATAGGTATACTAGTTAAAACTAGTTAGTAACATTCTACTCTAATGACCTAGTATAACAGTTAATTAGAGATAAGTAGGTAATTACAAACTTGACAAGTAGTGTAAAACTATATAAAGTATGGGTAATAAATTATAGTATAAGTTTGTAGAATTACTATATCATATATATAGATTGGAAAAAAAATATAAGGGAGAGTGAGGGTAGTAGCATCTTAGTAGCAACATACTAAGCTGTATAATAAGGGTGGGATTTTTCAAAGGCATCGATCTGTATTTTCATACTATAACTATAGCTTAAATAATACAAAGTATATATACTTGAGCAATTCTTTAATTATGACTAAAGGAGAATGAATAAGCTATAAGTATTTGATATGAATGAGAAGGAATTAATAAATAGAGTAGTTAAGAAAATTGGTAGTAGAGGAGCAAAAATCATACTTTATTGAATCTAGAGTTATATACATAATGAGAGGGCAATTGAGGAGAATAAAGACTAAACATTGTCTATAAATAAACATTTATAAGAGATGAACTTAATTGATAGAAATCTAATTTTTAAGCCTGGTAGTTAAACCAAACTATAGTACTGTAGTGTTTGATAAATCATTTATTAAGTACAAATATTTAAAGGATTAGAATTATTAAGAAATATATTTTAGAGATATTGATAAGGTAGTTTGTATTGAGGTAGATAGAGATTAGTTTTATTGTATATTAGGAGTAATATATATATTTTATATATAATAAGTTTTATATTTAATATATCTCTAAATATCTTTATTATCAAAAGTTATTCATAATCATATCTATCTTAAAATTATTTATATACATATTCTTCTATACATATTTGGGAACTTACTAGTAATACTATACTGATATTATCTAGGTTAAGCTTTAATAGTACCTCATAGCTATTAATATATTCGAACTTATATTTTCGAACCTACTGAAGTATACTAGTACTAATAAGAATAAAGCAATCAAGCTATAGGGATAGACTAATTGGACATTTAGATTTATTACAAATAGAGGCAAATTAGCTATAAATAAATAGTAGAATAGGAAATATCTAATATAAGGTACAATAGGAACGAAACCTAAATCAAGACTCAGAATGCTTAGGAAGGAGTTTAAATATCAACTAGGATATATTTGATAATAAAAAGTAGCTACTAAAGAGCTTCAAAGTAGACGAGTTTATCTAAAAATATCAAGACTACGAAACTGCTACAGTACTAAGGCCATGAACTGATATACCAAATTCCTCTCTTAAAAGTCTAAATGCTGAATACAATTGCAATAGATAATTAAGTTCTATAATAAAGTTACCTAGGATAATTCATCAATATATTAGGATAGTAAAACTATATATTCAAGTATATACCCTCATAAAGAAACTATAGCCTATGTAAAAGGAAGCTAAATAGACAATAGACTAGGCATGGACGAAAACTATAGGTTATTATGATAAACGGACAAATATAAAGATATCACTACCTATAATAGGCAACTTATAAAATAAACTAACAAAAGAAATAGTAAACTCCTATTATTTCCTTATATAATAATAAAACAATTAAATTACTATCGATTTATTAGTTAAAAAGATGAGTCATTATACCTTGTAATTATCTAGTTAGTATATATTATATAAATATTGATTACTTATATGATCTGAAGATAGACGATCCAACTGTAGTGAGAGAATACATGTAAGAACTCATTAATAAAGATAAACATTATTTTACTACTATAGAACTTTTTGATATAAGAGGAAAAAGTCTACCTTATAATCAAGTAGTTAGTTACTTATAGAAGGGTACCAAGGTCGACTTGTATATTTCACTTATATGCCAATCACCAAGATGATTTATATATAGTATTTTAATCATAAGGATACTTTGGCTAGATATATACTAATATAGAAGTATTTTCAACTATTAATATAGATTACTATTTCATTAACCATTAGTATATTATTATATACTTTACATAATGTCCACAATAGGTCAGTTATACTAGGAATACTAGTTTTATTTAATTCAACTAACTATAAAAGTATGAATAAAGAAAAATGGCTAACTAAAAATAGTAAATACTAGAGTACTATAAGTACTTAGAAAGGACATAAGTAAACATAACTATTTGACTATACTGTTATCATGAGAGCCTTATTAACTCTTATAGTACTCTTATGACTAGAAAATAGGATAGTCATACTTATCATACTATAATGATATCTATTCCGCAATATAGAATATAATCCTATAGTAGTAAAGTTTAATTCTACTTTAATCTCTCTTGACGAATCTTATTTCATAATACAAAATAAATTCTATATCAATTAGATGTAAAGTTTTACTAGACTTAGAACTTTATAGGCTTCGTATACTCGAGGTGCTCTTACTTTCGAATACTCTTAATAGTAGAATTTGATTTAACTAAGAACTACTCTTATTATTTATAATATATAGTAATAGTAGATATTCTATGATAAAATATTTTAGGGAATATATACCTACCTGTCACTTTTCAGAATTTCTTCTTAAGTATTATACTATCTATACCTTTATTAACACAATCATGATCTGTGCTTATTGTTATAGGTTACTAGCCCAAATATAGAGAAGATTCTTATACCTATATGTTTCATATTCTTCAGGTAAGTTGACTTATTCTATTAAAGAATACTTAGCTAAGATAACTAATTTCTACTTCTAATATAATACCAATCTCTGATACTATCGAATAACTATCCAACAGTATTATAGAATCATCTATTTGACCTTACAGTAATATTTTTTTAATAGTATCTAGTGTCTATTGAAAAATAATTTTCAACTGCTTATAACTCTATTAATAAAAACTCGTGAGTTACAAATTAATCATCATTAGATAGGTATCAATACATAGAAGATTGTAGAATCTTAATTTATCTCGATACCTATATTATTCAGAGAGTTGTTATTAGTAATAGATAAACTTCCTTATTGATTTAATTAACCTTACTAAAGGTCTTATAACTCCATAAGTATTACTCTGATCATAAAATCGATGGCGGAAATGGAATTAGGGCAATGAATAGGCCTAGATATAACTTTAAAATATTAAATTCAGAGAACTTTATATTTCAACCATATCTTTAGTCTTAGCTTAGGGCTCACTTCCTCATAATATCACTAGACATACTTTGGTCTAAAGTATGCCCTCATAGCTTTATTATTTTATTTATTTTTACCGAGTTATTTTCCTAGAGTTTAGAATAATAATTTCAGTTTAGGATAATGCTAAAACTTTGGAGTAATAGTTAGTATAGCTAGTATATATACATATAGTCAGTATATTGATCTAGGTATAACTATTGAACTATTAATTGGATACTTATAAAACTTAAATTGTAGCTCTCTTAAGGGTCTATAGGTGTACTATAAAGATCTTAACTATCTATGATAGTTATATACTACTCCAAGGTTTAAACCTATTTCATATACCCATCTCTTATAGATAAGTAATAAAAATATTTATACTATACTACTATAAATATATCTAGAGTTTATATGGATATTTAGAGTCGTTCTATAGAATCTCAAGTATCTATGGTAGGGCTGAATAATACTCTATAATAGTGCCTTCTCTTTTAAGGTTCTTATCTACAAAAACCTAATTGATTATGCAAATAGAATTAGTATTACTACTAATGACTATAGATGGGGCTTGAGAATCAGTTCTTATATACAATAGCCAAAATATAACTACGTATGTCTTATTGCACTTCTAGAATAGAAAATAATATAAGAAATATAGGTAAGAAATAAAAAAATGTGTAAAAGATAATTCAAAAAACCTAAAGCTTAATAGGAAAAAAAGAAAAATCCTCATAAGATAACATTAGGGTCCCGTGACTTACGAGGGTTATCTAGATAGAATTTTCAAATAATTTCAGAGCTTCTATCCTACAAGTTCTCATATAGTTCCCATGTGTTATTATTAGGACCATAACTCTTCTAGAAAACTAAATATATTACTCTTCTTTTCTAAAGCTCACTTATTCTAACCTTCTAAATATGATATTTTAATTTTTTGAGATTAACAGAAGAGGTAGTTAGCAAATATCTATTAGTAAGCATATTAAGGTAGTAGGGTTCTAAGAGAGTGATATAGAAGACAAGGCATATTTTGCCTATATTTAGGGGAAGTTCTAACTTATAATTATAAGTACTAATAAGTTGTTTGATTCTGAACTTCCGTTGAAGCTTATAGTCAAGCTTCTTGGTCGAATACCTAGTTTTAATATTCTTAGTATTGACTATAACCTAGTCTCTTACCTTGAATATCAGTTCCTTCTCTACTACCTTAAGATTATAGTCTTTTGATATATGGGCCTATACTATCTTCATGTTCTCCCTTATTATCTCTCTCATTATATCTAAAGTTTGGACCGTCTTAGCTGCTTTAGGGTTATTGGACTCAGTTGAGGCCTCAGTTGGCTTTTGAAAGTTATTTTCAGGATGTTGGATATATACTACATAAAAAGAAGTACATTTGGTACTAGAGTAGATAGTATTATTATAATAGAACTCAGTAAACGGAAGTAATTCAACCTAGTCATCTTTATACCAATAGTAATATGTTTATAGATAATACTCCAAGATCTAGTTGACCTATTCAGTTTGGCTATCCATTTGAGAGTAATATACTAAGGACTTATTTAACTTAACTCCTAATAGCTGTATGACTTCTATCTAGAATAAACTTATGAATACTAAGTCCCTATTTGAAACAACCTTTTTTAGTAACTCATGTAGTCTCTATACCTCAGGTAACTCTTTAGCCTTCTAGTTCTTTAAAGGAATAAAATATACTATTTTAGTAAACCTATCAATAATAACCCAGATTTAATTATACTCCTTAACTAGAGGAAACTTAGTAATGAAATCTATCGAAATATATTCCTATAGTCTATAGAGCATTAGAAGAGATATGAGTTTACTAGATTTCTTATGTCATACTATCTTATTGCACTGGTAAGTATTACATATATAGATGTAGTCACTTACCTAATCTTCCATATTTCACTAGTAGTAATTTCATTTCATTAGTTAGAGAATCTTGTCATATGCAAAGTATCCTATAACTTTAGTATCATGGCTCTGGAATACTACCTTTAACTTAAATAAGTTATCAAAAATATATAAATATCTTTTATAGGTTACCATGTCATCTTCCAAATCATAATACTTAAGAATGGGATATTCTATATTAAACTTTAATATATTCTGAATTCTTAACTACTTCTTATCTATATGGCCAGCCTCTAGGATTTTCTTTTATCAAATTGATTCTTCTATTTATAAGGCCTTCACTACTATAATTTAGTGTGTTAATAGTACTTTTTTATATAAACCTAGTTGGAATTATCTAGGTTTGAATATTCAAATCGTATGATCTTGCTTCTCTCTCTTTTCTTTGAGATTAAGATCAATCCGATAGAATAATACATCAGCTTTACTATTCTTATTACCTGAGTGATAGATAATTCTAAAGTTGAATTAGCTTAATATTTCTATCTATCTAGTCTACCTTTGATTGAGTAACTTCATAAAATTAAAGTACTTAAAGTTCTTATAGTCTATGTAAACTATTATTTTCTTTAGAGTATTTATTAGAAAGTATCTCCATTTCTAAAAGCAATTGACAATTACAACTATTTCCTTATCAT
Source organism: Tirmania nivea (assembly GCA_015179035.1). Classification (NCBI taxonomy): domain Eukaryota; kingdom Fungi; phylum Ascomycota; class Pezizomycetes; order Pezizales; family Pezizaceae; genus Tirmania; species Tirmania nivea. The sequence goes on from WHUY01000171.1 coordinate 34,058, forward strand.
AGATATTATAATTGTTACAGGGGCCCTATTAATCTTTAAGGTACTCTTGTGACTAGAAAATAGGATTACCGTACTTATCCTTCCATAATAATATCTATTCCACAACACAGAATATAATCTTATAGTAGTAAAGTTCAATTAGCTTTATTCTTTATAATAGATCTTATTTCGAAATATAAAATAAATCTTTTCATCAGTTGGGAATAAAGAAAACTAGACTTAGAACTTTGTAGGCTTCATATACTCAAGGTGCTCTTACTTTTGAATACTCTTGATGGTAGAATTAGATTCAACTGAGAATTACTCTCATTATTTATAATATATGGTGATAGTAAATATTTCTTGATAAAATATTTTAGGGAATGTATACCTACTCATTACTCTTTGGAATTTCTGCCTAAGTATTATACTATCCATACCTTTGTTAATATAGTCATAATCTATACTTGTTATCATAGGTTACTAGCCCAAATATAAAGAAGATTCCTATGCCAGTATGTTTTATATATTTTGGTTAAGCTGACTTATTCTATTAAAGAATACTTGGCTGAGATAACTAATTTCTACTTCCAATATAACACTAATCCCTAATACTATCGAATAAATACCTAATAGTATTATAGAGTCATCTTATTTGAGCTTGCAGTAGTATTTTCTTAATAGTGTCTAGTATCTACTGAAAATAATTTTCAACTACTCATAAGTCTATTAATAAAGACTTATAGGTTATAAATAGATTATCATTGGATAGGCACCAATATATGAAAGATTACAAAATCTTAATTTATCTCAATGCCTATATTATTTATGGAGTTGTTATTAGTAATAAACTTCCTTGTAGATTTAATTAATCTTGTTAAAGGTCTTATAACTCTATAGGTATTACTTCGATGATAAAATAGATTACGGAAATGGAATCAAAGCAAAGAATAGGCCTAAATACAACTTCATAATATTAAATTCAGAGAACTTTATATTTCAAATATATCTTTAGTCTTAGCCCAGAACGCACTCTCTTATAATTTCACTAGACATACTGTGGTCTAAAGTACGTCCTCATAGCTTCCTTATTTTATTTATTTTTACCGAGTTATTTTCCTAAAGTTCAAGGTAATAACTTCAGTTCAGGGTAATACCAAGACTTCAGGGTAATAGCTAATATAGCTAGTATGTATATATATAGTTAGCATATTGATCTAGGTGTAACTATTGAACCATTGATCGGATACTTATGAAACTTAAACCGTAGCTCCTTCAAGGGTCTATGGGTGTACCATAATGGGCTTAAGTATCTATGATAGTTATATACTACTCTGAAGTTTATACCTCTTTCATATACTTATCTTTTATAGACAAGTATTAGAAATGCTTGCACCATACTACTATGAGTATAATTAGAGTCCATATAGATATCTAGGGTCGTTCTATAAGAGCTCAACTACCTAAAGTAAGGCTGGATATCACTCTGTGATAGTGCCTCCCTCCTTAAAGTTCTTATCCATAAGAACCTAATTGATTATACAAATAGAATCAGTATTACTACTAATGACTATGGATAGGGCTTGAGAACCAGTTCTAATATGCAACAGCCGAAATACAGCTACAAACGTCTCATTGCACCCCTGGGACAAAAAATGGCATAAGAAATACAGGTAAAAAATAAAAAATACATAAAAGATAATTCTAAAAACCTAAAGTCTAAATAAGCAAAAATGAAAAATTCTCATAAGATAATATTAGAGTCCCATGCCTTACAAAGATTATCCAGATGGAATTTTTGAATGATTTTAGAGCCTCCATCCTTCAAGTTCTTATATAGTTTCTATATATCGTCATTAAGACTATAACTCTTCTAGGAAACTAAGTATATTATTCTTCCTTTCTAAAACTTGCTTATCCTAACTTTCTCTATTTGGTACTCCGATTCTTTGAGATTGACAGAAGGAGGTATTAGCACATATCTGCCGACACTCGTATTAAGGTGGTAGGGTTCTAACAGACTGATATGAAAGACGAGGTAGGTTTTGCCTATGCTTAAGAGAAGTTCTAACTCATAGGTATAAGTACTAATAAGTTATTTAATTATGAACTTTCTTTGAAGCTTGTAGTTAAGCTTTATAGTTAGATGCCTAGTCTTAATATTCTTAGTATTGATCATAACCTAGTCTCTTATTTTAAATGTTGGTTCTTTCTCTACTACCTTAAGATTATAGTATTTTGATATATGAACCTATACTGCCTTTATCTTCTCCCTCATTGCCTGTTTCATTGTATCCAAGGTTTTAACTATCTTAGCTACTTCAGGGTTATTAGATTTGGTTGAGGCCTCGGTTAAGTTCTAGAAGTTGTTTTTCGAGTATTAGCTGTATGCTATATAGAAAGGAGTAAGTTTAGTATTAGAGTGGATAGTATTATTATAATAGAACTCAGCAAATGGAAATAACTCAACTCAGTTATCCTGATTCCAACAGTAATGTATCTATAGATAATACTCCAAGATCTGGTTGACTCATCCAGTTTGACCATCCATTTAGAGATAATATGCCAAGGACTTATCCAAGTCAACTCCTAATAACCGCATAACTTCCATCTAGTATGAACTTATGAACACTAAGTCACTATCTGAAATAACCCTCTTTAGTAGCCCATGTAGTCTCCACACCTCCTTGATAAATATCCCAGCAAACTCTTTAGCCTTCCGGTTATTAAAAGAAATGAAATATACTATCTTAGTAAACTTATTGATAATAATCTAGATTTGATTATACCCCTTAACTAGAGGTAAATCGGTAATGAAATCCATCGAAATATATTCTCATAGCCTATAGAGAATTAGAAGAGGTACAAGCTTGCATTATTTCTTGTATCGCATTATCTTGTTATACTAGCAAGCATCATATATATAGATATAGTCATATACCCAATCTTCTATATTTGGCTAGTAGTAGTTTCGTTTTATTAGTTCGAAGATTTTGTCTTATCCAAAGTATCCTACAATTTTAGCATCATGGCTCTAGAATACTACCTTTAGCATAAGTGAGTTCTTGTTAGGAATATATAAATGTCTTTTATAAGTTACTATGTCATCTTTTAAACTATATTACTTAAGACTAGGATACTCCTTACCAAACTTTAATATATTCTGAATCCCTAACTACTTTTCATCCATGAGGCTAGCCTCTAGGATTTCCTTCAACCAAGTTGATTTTTCTATCTGTGAGGCCTTCACTACTATAATTTGGTGCATTACTAGTACCTCCTTACTTGAACCTAGTTAGAATTGACCAGGTTTGAATATCTGAATTGTGTGGTCCTACTTCTCCTCTCCTCCTTTAAGGTCAGGATTAACCTGATGGGAAAATGCATCAGCCTTGCTATTCTTGTTACTTGAGTAGTAAATAATCCTAAAATTAAACTGGCTTAGTATTTCCACCAACCTGGTCTACTTTCAATTAATTAACTTTATAGAATTAAAGTACTTAAGGTTTTTATAATCTATATATATAATGATCTTTTCAGAGGCATCTATTAAGAAGTATCTCTATTCCTAAAAGTAGTTGATAATTATGACTATTTTCTTATTATAGACATTATAATTAAGCTCTACTGGGATAAAGCACTTTGAGTAGTAAATGACTGGATACTAACGACTATCTAGTTCTCTTTGAGATAGGATACTAACTTTTGCCAGATTGGATATATCTGTTTCGATCATCTTTAGTCATCTGAGATGATAATAGCATAGTATTGGAGTAGTAATAAATCTATATTTTAGCTTATCAAAAGCTTTTTTATACTGATATATACAATTCTAAGGAACTTCATGTTATATTAATATTTGAATCAGAAAAGCCAAACTACTAAAGCCTTTAATAAACTAGTGATAGAAATTAGCAAAACCAATAAACTTCTATACTTCTTTGATATTCCGAAGAGCTTGCTATATGAGAATGTCTTCGATTTTCTTCTAGTCTATCTGTATTCTTTTAGTACTGACCTTAAATCCAACAAATTCTACCTCAAGGATATGGAAGATACACTTATCAATGTTAATACAAAGATTATTTTCTGTTAGCTTCTGCAGTACCTAATAGACGAGCTCGATATGTTCTTCTTCAGTTTAATTATATATAAGAATATTATTAATATATACAAAGATCCCTCGATTGATTTTCTCCGATAAAATATTATTAATATATTATTGGAAGACAGATAGAGTATTAGTCAGCCTAAAAGGTATAACTATATATTTATACAAGCTATATCTAGTTTTGAATAACATCTTCCACTCATCTCTGACTGCTATTCTTAGCAAGTTAAACCAAAATTTTAAGTTAAGTTTAGAGAAAACTTCTGAAGTATCAACTTGTTCCATGTGAGTGGTTATGAGTGGCAGAGGATACTTATCTTTCTTAGTAATGGCATTGAGGCCTCTATAGTCTACGACTATTCGAAGCTTGCTATTAGGTTATTTGGCAAGAAAATAGGAGTACCAGCACTACTTTTGCTTGGTCTAATTATCCTAGTTCAGAGTATCTTATCAAAGTATCCTTTGAGAAGCTCTAGTTCATTAGGAGAGAAGGGGTACAACTTTTCTAATAGTAGACTTTTTCTTTCTTCCAACTCGATTGTTATGTCCTATAGACTATAAGAGAGAAAGGTAGATTGCATCTCTTTTCTAAAGATTTTTGCAAAATCCTTGTACTGAGATAGCAATCGATCAGTATGTTCCTCTAGATTTTTACTTATAGTTATTTTCATAACCTTTCGAACATCTCTATTTATCAACGTCTAATAATCCCATTCCCCAATCTCAATAAGTCTGATATACTGAGTCTCTGCAAGTACTTTATCAAAGTCAGTGAAATTGGTAATCTTCTTGATCTCTAATGTCTTCTTAAGTTCGAGCCCATAAGGAGTAGTGACTCATGGCTTATTATAATTAGTGATAATCCAATCTATTCCCAAAATAAGTAGAAGATCTAGTTTGAGGCATACAACCTTAATTAGTAGATCAAGAGTTTTGTTTCACTCTAATCTTATATTAGGGACTTCTATCTATAGGTTCTGAACCTGTACTATACTAGACCTCTTGAGAATCAAACCATTAGCACTCTCTAATCAGAATCTTTTCTCTCTCTTAACCTAAGGTAACATCATCTATTCAATGAAATTAAAGTCGAAAATTATGGCTTCTACACTAGTATCAACTAAAGTATTAATAGAAAGGTCACTTTTTATTCCTCTATATAACTAAGATAATTTAATAGAAATAAGGAACTTTAGCCTATTAGACTTTAATACCTTTGCACCTAATTTTCCTCCTAAAAAGAGATTCTTTATTCTATCTAATAAAATATCTGGTACTGCCACCTTTCATGATCTTTTTTAGAGTTCACTAATAAGAGGAGCTACTTGATTATCAGCTTTTCTTTTTGTTCCTTTTTTTATATTTTGTAAAAAAAGAAAAGTAAAGGAATACAAATTATAAGAAATAGAACTAATAAAAGTGGGGTCAATATCTATGGGTTCCCTAACATATTCCTTCTTCTAACTACTAATGGAGATACCATTCTTTATAATACAAATAGAAAACTAATTCTATGAGACTATCTGACCCAATATACTAGATAGCCCATATTCTTAATAGTTTAAATTTTCTCCATAATCTAACTCATTATTAGTAATGATCCATTTAAAAGAAACTTCAAGTAGCGCTATCATAGTTGCCATGGTTGCTACCTTCTTCACTTTCTCCTTAGCCTTACTCTTTCTTTTTGACTCTACTGAAGGTTTCTATCTAACTATACAATCACCTATTATATAGTTTTTATCTCTACACTTGATATACTATATGTCTTTCTTTCGAGCCTGCCGTATAGTATAGGTGACCGCATCTTGGCCAGGCTCTTTTTCCTTCTTGGAAGAAGTATTGGACTTGAGCTTGAATTTAGCATCAGGCTTAGTTTATACCTTTTGCTTTGGCTTAGAGATTCGGTTCTTGAGATTCTCAAACTTCTTCTCTGTAGTCTTAGGAGTAGGGATTGCCTCCTTTTTCGTACCAGATGCCTATTCTTTTTGACAGAACTAGTTCTATATATGCGCCTCCCTAACCTTCTTGTACTCAACCTAAGACCTAGCATTAGTGATTCCCTAGAAGCACATTTTTGTACTAGCTAGCATCTTATTAAGAATATCTTTATCAGTACTAACTTGGACTATATGAGCCTAAGTTTCAGGCTAAATAGTGCCAATTAGGTGCTTTCAGAGCTATTCTTATAGTAACTTAGCTACCAATAGATGAACCCTAACTCGAGTAATAAAATCCTTTATCAACTCATCTTTCTTCTGGTATTCCTTTTAAAGAGAGACCTTTGCGTCCCACTGCTTATGCTAGTTTTGATAGGTATTAATAAATTCTCATTTAAAAATATTAAATATATCCTATTCGATCCATCTAGAGTTGACATCTAGTAATTACTTATATTGGTTAGTATAATACTAGGTGCTGGCTCCTCCTGTAAGTAGATCTACTACAAATAGGATTTTTTCACTATAAGTAGAGTATATTAGTAGTATACATTCAAAGATATGATTTATATTTATCAGGAATTTCTTGAGTTTACTCCAAGTTCTGTCGAACTTCAGAGGTAGTGGGAGGTTTTGGGATTCTTTTTTGATAGAAAGAACTTTAATCTTCTTTACCAGCAGTAGTGTAGATGATAGAGGTACTGGTAGTAGTAGTAAAGGTACTATCATGGTACATGATAATATTACTCTGATACTCCCAATTATTATTATTGTTTAGGCTAATGCTAAGTTATCATATACATAGCAGCTTATGCATATAACTATTAGTTGATAATAGAATGTTTTAGAAGTTTTAATAGTCAGTATATTCTACTATATTCTATATTAGGTTTACCGCATAGTGATTAGTTAGTAATTGGATAGTTAGTAATGGAATGCTATAGAAGCTAGTTAGCAATAGAATACTATAGAAGCTGTAAGCGATTGTTATTTAAGATTTAAGGTTATTGCGATTGAGTAATCTCTCTCTCTCTTTCTCTTCTTTTTCTCTATGCAACGTCTTATATTTACTTTTGAATATAAGCACTGCCTTTTGCTCTTAGTCTTTACTATGTATACTCCTTGGAGTTACACTTACAGTCACAGCTGTTACATTACATTATATACATATATTACTCTACCGAGTATAACGACTATAACTACAATGTCTATAACCTATTAGCCTATTATTAAGTTCCCTGCAGAGGTCATTAACCTCTTAGTAAGACTTCAAGTTAAGCTTACCTCTTCAAACAATGATTATACTACTATTATTACTAACACTATCAGACTCTTAGACTCTTTAATATCCTTACTAAATGATTGAGAAGAAATTCTCACTATGCGAGCTTAAATTAATGACTTACAACACTAGCTTTGTGAATGACTTACAGCTGATAGAATCAAGGTAGCAGACCAAAGCAGGGTTTTAGGAGAAGCTAGGGAGGTGGTAGAGGTTCAGCAAATAGCTATCAATGATCTTTGTATACAACTCGCTGATATGGGAGTTATTAATACATACTTTGCCCGAGATGGCCCTGTAGGAGGTCAAAGTAAAAAGATTTCAAATTCTGAGAAATTTACAGGCAAGGATCGAGCTAAGTTATATTTTTTCCTTACCCAGCTATGCCTAAAGGCAGACATATATAGTAATGAGTAAGCGAAGCTATATTTAGCTATTAACTATTTAGTAGATAAGGCACTCGATTAAGTTATACTATATATATAGAAAGATCAAGTTAACCTTATCAACCTTGCTACTCTCATCACCATCTTTAAGAATACATTCAGCAACTCCAATAGGGTTAGGGATATAAAATATAAGGTCACTACAATTACACAAGGTACCAGAGATTTTACCACTTATTTTGTTAAATTCCAAAAGTATACCATAGAAGTTACCTAGAATAAGATTGCAAAGTTGTTTGCTCTCAAACGAGACCTCTCCTACTACTTACAATAAGACCTTCTTCCTGTCTATCTAGAACCTACTACCTTCAATGAGTTCATAGCCACTTGCAATTATTTAGATACAAAATATTACAGGGGCCTTATTAACCCTTATAGGGCTCTTATAACTAGAAAATAGGACGGCCATAAATATCCTACTATAATGATATCTATTCCCTAATATAGAATATAATCCTATAGTTATAAAGTTCAATTCCACTTTAGTCTCTCTCAACAGATCTTATTTTATAACACAAAATAAATCCTATATCAATTAGACATAAAGTTTTACTAGACTTAGAACTTTATAGGCTTCATGTACTTGAGGTACTCTTCCTTTCGAGTATTCTTAATAGTAGAATTAGATTCAACCAAAAACTACTTTCACTATTTATAATGTACAGTGATAGTAGATATTCTTTAATAAAATATTTTGGGGGATACACACCTACCCATCACTCTTCGGAATTTCTTCCTAGGTGTTATGCTATCTATACCTTTATTAATACAGTTGTAATCTGTCCTCATTATTACAGGTTATTAGTATAAACATAGAGAAGATACCTATACCTATATATTTCACATACTTCACTTAACCCGACTTATTCTATTAAAGAATACTTAGCCGAAATAACTAATTTCTACTTCCAATATAATACCAATCCACGATACTATTGAATAAATACCTAACAGTATTATAGAGTCATCTTATTTGGGCTTGCAGTAGTATTTTCTTAATAGTATCTAGTATCTATTGAAAATAATTTTTAACTGCTCATAACTCTATTAATGAGGACTCGTGGATCACAAATAAATCATTATTGGATAGGCGTTAATGCATAGGAGATCATAGAATCTTAATTTATTTCGATGCCTATATTATTTGTGGAGTTGTGATCAATAATAGATAAATATCCTCATAGATTTAATTAACCTTATTAAAGGTCTTATAACTCCAAGAGTATTACTCTAATCATAAAGTGGATTGCAAAAATGGAATCAAGGCGATAAATAGGCCTAAATACAACTTTGAAATATTAAATTTGAAGAACTTTATATTTCGACTATATCTTTGGCCTTAGTATAGAGTACACTTCCTCATATTGTCACCAGATGTACTTTGGTCTAAAGTACGCCCTGGTGGCTTCATTATTTTATTAATTTTTACTGAGTTATTTTCCTAAAGTTCAGGGTAATAACTTCAGTTCAAAGTAATACTAAGACTTTAGGGTAATACTTAGTATAACTAGTATATGTATATATAGTTAGCATATTGATCTAGGTGTAACTATTGAACTATTGATCAGATACTTATGAAACTTAAACCATAGCTCCCTCAAGGGTCTATGGGCGTACTATAAGGGTCTTAACTATCTATGATAGTTATATACTACTCCGAGATTCAAACCCATTTTATATACTTATTACTTATAGATAAGTATTGGAAAAGCTTGTACCATACTACTATAAGTATACTTAAAGTCCATATGGATATCTAGAGTCGTTCTATAGGAGCTTAAGTACCTATAGTAAGGCTGGATGTTACTCCGTGACAGTGCCTCCCCTCTTAAAGTTCTTGTCTACAAGGACTTAATTGATCATGTAAATAGAATTAATATTGCTACTAATGACTATAGATGGGGCTTGAGGACCAGTCTTTATATATGACTGCCGAAACATAGCTGCATACGTCTCATTATACCCCTGGAACAGAAAATAGTATAAGAAATATAAGTAAAAAATAAAAATGTGTGAAAAATAATTTAAAAAAACCTAAAGCCTAATAGAAAAAAAAGAAAAATCCTCACAAGATAACATCAAGGTCCCGTAGCTTACGAGGATTATCTAAATAGAATTTCCGAACGATTTCGAAGCCTCCATCCTTTAAGTTCTCATATGGTTCCCATATATCATTATTAGGATCATAACTCTTCCAGAAAATCAAGTACATCATTCTTCCCTTCCGAAGCTCACTAGTCCTAACCTTCTTAATCTGGTACTCTGATTCTTCGAGATCGACAGGAAGTGGTGTTGGCGAATATCTGCTGGCAATTGTTTTAAGATGGTAGGGTTCCAACAGACTGATATAGAAGATGGAGTATGTTTTCCCTGTATTTGGAGGAAGTTCTAACTCATAGGTATAAGTACTGATGAGTTATTTGATAATAAACTTCCCTTGAAGCTTATAGTTAAGCTTCTTGGTTGGACGCCTACTCTTAATATTCTTAGCATTAACCATAACCCAATCTTCTACCTTAAATGTCAGTTCCTTCTCTGCCACCTTAAGATTGTAGTACTTTAATATGTAGGCCTGCACTACTTCCATATTCTCCCTTATGACCTCTCTCATTGTATCCAGGGTTTTGATTATCTTAGCTGCCTTAAGGTTGTTAGATTCGGTTGAGGCCTCGGTTGGGTTCTAGAAGTTGTTCTCAAGGTGTTGGCCATATACTACATAATAAGGAGTACATTTAGTACTAGAGTAAATAGTATTATTGTAACAGAACTCAACAAACAGAAGTAACTTAACCTAGTCATCCAGATCCCAATAGCCATGTATCTGTAGATAATGCTCGAGGATCTGGTTGACTCATTCAGTTTGACTATCTATCTGAGGGTAATATGCCGAGGACTTATCCAACTCAACTCCTAGCAACCATATAACTTCTATCTAGAACGAACTTATGAATACCAAGTCCCTATCTGAAATAACCCTCTTTGGCAAACTATGTAGTTTTTATACCTCTTTAACAAATATCCCAGCTAACTCTTTAGTCTTCCAATTGTTTAAAGGAATAAAATACGCTATTTTAGTAAACTTATTAACAAATAGCCCAGATTTGATTATACTCTTTGACTGGAGCTAAATTAATAATAAAATCCATTGAAATATATTTCTATAGCCTATAGGGAATTGAAAAAGATATGAGCTTACTATATTTCTTGTATCATGCTCTTTTGTTTCACTGGCAAGCATCAAATATATAGATATAGTTATATACCTAATCTTCTATGTTCAACTAGTAGTAATTTCGCTTCATTAGTTCAAGAGTTTTATTATATTTGAAGTATTCTGCAACTTTAGCATTATGGCTCTAGAATGCTACCTTTAGCTTGCATGAGTTGTTGTCAGGAATATACAAATGTTTTTCATAGGTCACTATATCATGTTCTAAATTATAGTACTTAAGACTAGAATACTTCTTGCTAAACTTTAATATATTCCAAATCCTTAACTACTTCTCATCCATGAGGCCAGCCTTTAGGATTTCCTTCGATTAAGTTGATTCTTCTGTTTATGAGGCCTTCCCTACTATGATTCAATATGTTACTAGTACCTCCTCACCTGAACCTAGTTAGAATTAACTAAGTTTAAACATCTAAATTGTATAGTCCTGCTTCTCCCCTCCTTCTTTGAGGTTAGGTTCAACCTAATGGGAAAATGTATTAGCCTTGCTATTCTTATCATCTGGATGGTAGATAATCCTAAAATTAAACTAGCTTAGTATTTCCATCCATCTAGCCTCCCTTTGATTGCATAACTTCATAGAATTAAACTACTTAAGGTTTTTATAATCCGTATATAGAATTATTTTCTTAGTGGCACCCATCAAGAAGTGTCTCTATTCCTAAAAGCAATTGACAATTATGACTATTTCCTTATCATAGATATCCTAATTAAGCTCTGTAGGGATAAAGTGCTTTAAGTAGTAAGTAACTGAGTACCAATGACTGTCTAGTTCCTTCTGAGATAGGATACTAGCCTTTGCTAGATCAGATGTATCTGTCTCGATCATCTTTAGTCATTCGAGATGATAATAGTATAGTATCGGAGCTATAGTGAATCTATATTTCAGTTCATCGAAGGCGTTTTAATAATGTTATATCCAATTCCAAAGAACTCTATTGTATATTAGTATTAGAATCAGAAGAGCTAAACTACTAAAGCCTTTAATAAACTAGTGATAGAAATTAGTAAAACTAATAAACTTTTCCATCTCTTTGACATTTCAAGGCGCTTGCCATGCGAGGATATCTTTGACTTCTTTCTGACCCATTTATATTCTTTTAGTGCTGACCTTAAATCGTACGAATTCTACCTCAAGGACATAGAAGATATACTTATTAATATTGATACAAAGATTATTCTCTATTAGTTTTTGCAGTACCTAATAGACGAGCTTGACATATTCCCATTCAGTCTGAGTATATATAAGGATATTATCAATATATATAATGATCCCTCGATCGATTCTCTCAGATAGAATATTATTAACATATTGTTAGAAGATAGATGAAGTATTAGTTAGCCAATAAGATATAACTGTATACTTATATAAGATATATCTAGTCTTGAATACTATCTTCTACTCATCTCTGGCTACTATTCTTAGTAAGTTAAACTAAAGTTTTAAGTCAAGTTTGAAGAAAACCTATCAAATGCGAACTTGTTCTATAAGAGTAGTTATGAGTGTGTAATGAATGATACTAGACAGTAGTTATTCGGTACCGTTTATATAATCTATATCCACTAGAACGGATGTATGTGTATACCGGTTCTTTTGAAGGGTTGCCTCAGAAGGGTAGTGGTTGTCAAGTGGGAGTTCCCTTAGGAACGTTAATTAACAGGTGTAATCTCCGTTTAGATTGTGTTGCTAACTAACTGATCTGTAGTCGGTTGTTGTCTGTTTGAGTAGTCTGAGTAGTCTAAGGAGGAGATTCCAGAGGGGAATTCGTACTCCTTTTATACTTATTCAATAACATTTCTGACAGTTCAGAATACATAGAATACGGCACTTCCCATAGAGCAGTGCTATATGAGTCATAGGAAATATGAGTCATAGGAAATATAAGTCATAGGAAATATGAGTCATAGGAAAT
>WHUY01000172.1:0-46944 GCA_015179035.1 Tirmania nivea
TTAGTGTATCTCTCAAGTATTGCTTATACGTCCTTCCGTTATGACTCGAATTGAGATACTTTGACAATCGTGCCAGCCAGTAGCATGACTCTTAAGAAGGAAACCGAATTGTCTATAAAAAGGGCTGATTTCTGCTATGTATTTCCTTCTTCACACAACAACTTGTTCTCCTCCTTGTACCTAGAAATAATATCCCGTTCACCCCCTACTTGAGTGTAGTCCAGACTACCCTGCTCCTCCGTTCCTTATCGACTCAAGTTTCGCCCGAGTCTCCCACTACCTTGATCACACACGTAATACCCCTACGAGTGTAATACCTGTGTAACCACTCACTAGAGTGCTAGATAAAACACTTCACCCATATCGTAGGTGATTCTCCGAGAACGATTCATAATATTATCATCTTCTTCAAGTACCAAGAGTTGTCTATCTGTAAAAAATCTAGCATCTATATCTGATTTCTCTTCCCCTAAATGTCTAGATAGGCTATCTAACTTACTTATCTTCAAGCTGAGTTAGTAGTAGATATTGTAGATAAATTTGGATATTTTGAGGTACTAGGATGCTTGACGAAAGTTAAGCTTCTACTTTATGTTAAAGTACTGTAGTTCTTGATAGTCTGTGTAGATATTTGCATATACTTCCACTAACCAATTATGCTATTTCTGGAAATAATCCACTATTGCAAATAGTTCCTTATTATAGATTGGCTAATTTTGTTGTCCTTTAGAGAGTGTTTTATAATGATATTCAACAAAGTGAAGTTGCTTCACTTTATTGATAGTATAGTATTGAAGAAGGATACTAGTAATAGCTTGATTATTAGCATCAGCCTCTATAATAGTCTCTAACTATCAATTAAACTAAGTGAGAATAGGAGTAGAGAGAAACTATTCTTAATGGTTATTGAAAGCTTACTATTGTTCATATCCCTAGCTAAAAGAAATATCTTTAGTCAAGTCTATTAACAGCCATGCCCGAGTACTATAGTTAGAGATAAATCGATAATAGTAGTTTGTAAAGCTTAAGAACACTTGAACTTCTTTCTTCTTTATGGGAAGAGCCTATATGGACATTATTTTGAACTTAGCTAGGTCTATTTAGACTTATTGACTATTAATAGTATAGCCAAAGAAGATAGTTTTGTAGACATGGAATTTAGACTTAAGAAGGTTAACTGTAAGCCTATAGTTGATCCACTGCTATGGAACTCCCTTGATGATTTATTGATATTCTTCTTTGATCTCACCTCTATAAATAAGTATAATATTAAGGTACGAGATATATCTCTCTATGTCCTTAAAAACTATGTCTATCATTTTCTAAAAGGTAACTATAGTATTGGTCAATCTGAATAGTATTACTATATACTCGAATAACTCTTTCTTTATATGAAAGGCTGTCTTTCACTCGTCATCTGGTGTAATCCTAATAAAGTTATATCTATTCTTAAGGTCCAAACGAGTAAACCATTTGCCTCTTTAGATTTTATTTAACAATTTAGTAATAAGGGGAAGAGAATACTTATTCAGAATCATAAGATAGTTAAGAGCCTAGTAATTGACACAAAGCCTCAAAGATCTATCTTTTTTTTATAGGAACAGAATTGAAGCACTAGCAATGGAGTGAAATTTTCTGATTTTACCTATAAGAGGGTTTTTAGAGAGTTATTTCTAGAGGGCTTTATTTTCCTTCCATATAGTCTTGTAGATAGTACTAGTAAGTATCTTAGTATTTAGGTCTTTGAGAAGGATCTTGTAATCCCATGGCTTATATTTAGAGAGTCTAGCTACTATCTTAGAAGCAAAGCAATATATGTAATGAGAGTATTATTCACTTGCATCAATAATAAATATTATCTCACTATCCTCGATAGGCTCTTCAACATCTAAAAAGAAAACTTCAAGAATCCAATGAATAGAATAAGGGACAATTAAACTTGTAGAAACATTTCTTAAGTACCTGTTTTGAGTATCTACTAAAAACCTGTTTTCTATTAACTAAGATAAACCCAAAATTATATTCTTATTCCTAATGTCTAATACTTCACTATTTATTCTATACTTACTAAGAAAAGAAGAGCAAGAATTCAATATATTAAATATAGTATTGACAATAAACTTTCCTTCAGAAATATAAGATCCATCTCCCTATCAAACTCGAACCTACCAGGCTCTCTTCTTAACACCCAACTTAATAGTCAACCTTCTTCCAACAATTGGAGTACTAGTTCTATAGTTAATAACTGCTTTGACCTCTTCTCCAGTAATGAGAATCTGAATCATTAAGAGAGGAGTATGGTGAAGAGTATACCTAATGGCGAGAGGAGTACTCCTTATTCGTTTCCTAACTGCTCTTCTTCCTAAAAACCGAACTCCATTATTTTGATGTGACCCTAATCTGTTCGAGCCTTCTTTTTACTTAGTTCTTTGCTATTACTGAGGTATTTGAGTACTAGAGGATCTTAAGCACTCCTAGGAAAGGTGTATTGCTTAGTTTCATAGATGTTTTGTCTATAAAGTATACATTTCCCTTCCTTCCTTCATTTACTATATATAGGAGTAGGGATACATATTTGTATATTCTCCTTCATAGTATCAATAGTAGTGATAGTAGCTTCTCCTTATAGTTGGATGTGGTTCTTAAGTGATCTCTTCTTCGACCTCGATTGTTTGAGAGTGGTATTAGTATAGTAATGGCTCTAGAATTCTTGATGGACAATATCTATCTTGATAAGTTTTTGCTTCTAGGCTATAGAGTTATTTTGAAAGTTCTCATATCGTACTATAGATACTCAAAGATTATAGGAAAGGTTAAAAATAATGATATTAATTACATATAGATCTGACAACTTAGCATAAGTATTTAGCCTATCAACTTCTGTTAGGTAATTAAGAACTGAACCAGTCTTCCTTAGACTTGTTAGGTCATAGTAAGCTCAGTTTCCTTAATAGTGATTTCCATAATATACTGTTATTAGCTCTTTTACTTGTACTCATATGGCATACCAGTACCTGTTAGCCTTCTACTAATCCAATGTCTTTCTTTCCAAGTATAACCCAACATATGTGAGCTTCTATTCCTCATTCCTAGTAAGCATAATAAGAAAAGAATTATTCATTTGGAAAATCTAGCCTTCAAGTTGTATTCGCTCTCCCTTAAATTTAGTAAGGGGTGGTTGTTATGGACTAACATCCAGCCCTACCATAGGTACTTGAGCTGTTATAAAATAACCCTAGATATTTATATAGACTCTAGATATACTTATAGTAGTGTAGTATAAATATTTTTAATACTTATCTATAAGAGATAAGTATATGAAATGAGTATAAACTTTAGAGTAGTATATAAGTATCATAGATAGTTAAACCCTTATGACATGCCTACAGACCCTTAAAGGAGCTATAGTTTAAGTTTTATAAGTACCTAATCAATAGTTCAATAGTTACACTTAAGTCAATATACTGACTATATATATATATACTAGCTATACTAATGGTTACCCTAAAGTCTTGGTATTACCCTGAACTGAAGTTATTACTCTGAACTTTAGAAAAATAACTTGATAAAAATAAATAAAACAATGAAGCCATGAGGGTATACTTTAAGCCAAAGTACGTCTAGTGACATTATAAGGGAGTATACTCTGAGCTAAGATAAAAGATACAGTTGAAATATAAAGTTCTTTAAATTTAATATTTCAAAGTTGTATCTAGGCCTATTTATCGCCTTAATTCCATTTCCATAATCCATTTTATAATCCAAGTAATACTTATGGAGTTATAAGACCTTTAGTAAAGTTAATTAAATCTATGAGGAAGTTTATCTATTACTGATAACAACTCTATAAATAATATGGGCATTGAGATAAATTAAGATTCAATGATCTTCTATGTATTGATGCCTATCCAATGATAATCTTCTTGTTACCCATGAGTCTTTATTAATAGAGTTATGAGCAGTTGAAAATTATTTTCAATGGATACTAGATACTATTAAGAAAATACTACTACAAGTTCAAATAAGATGACTCTATAATACTATTGGATATTTATTCGACAGTATCAGGGATTGGTATTATATCGGAAGTAGAAATTAGTTATCTTGGCTAAGTATTGTTTAATGGAATAAGTCAGCTTAAGTGAAGTAAATGAAATATACAGGCATAGGAATCTTCTCTATGTTCGGGCTAGTAACCTGTGACAACGAGCGCAGATTACGACTGCGTTAATAAAGGTGTAGATGGCATAACACTTAGGAAGAAATTCCGAAGATTGCCGGTAGGTGCATATCCTCCAAAATATTTTATCAAAGAATATCTACTACATCAGGAAAAAAAAATTGACGTCCGGACGCTACTCATCAGCGTCCTGATGCGCATGCACGTCCAGGGCGTCAGGGTCGTCCTGATGTATAACAATAATAAACTTTATCTGGACGGAGCTTATTAATGCCACCTTTATCCTAACTAGTCTAGTTGGTATAACCTCCTCCATATCGTATTGTACTAATTAGATTACATCCTAACGTAGTTTCATTGTATATACTTCGTTATGATCTAGTTTTGTTGCATAATCTCTATCCCGATATTGTTCGTCCTACAAATAGCATCCGACACAAGTTGATTCTTTAACCTCGCGGGCTTGGCATTCTCCCCCTTCCTTTTTAACACTCCCATTATCAATCACTTATATGTGCTAGTGATCTATTCTGCCACTACTCTCTCACCTTATTCCCTAGGTATGCCACCCCCTCGCTGTCTTCTACACTTGCTAATACTCATAGTAGAACTACGACTCCTAGTACCATTCAATTCAGCTCAGCTCGCCTGCTGTTCAGCTCGCCTACTATTCAGCTCGCCTGCTATTCAGCTCGCCTGTTATTGAGCTCGTCTGCTGTTCACCTATTCCGCTCGCCTGTGATCAAACCCCCTTCCTATTCAGCTGTTCAGTTCGAGTCGCTGCCTATCAAACCCCCTTCATATTCAGCTGTTCAGTTCGCTACTTATCAAACCCCCTTCCTATTCAGCTATTCAGTTCGCTACCTATCAAACTCCCTTCTTTATTCAGGTCGCCAGCTATTTAGCTCACCTGCTGTCAAACTCTCTTCTTGTTAAGCTGTTGAACTCGCCAGCTAACAAACTCCCTTACTATGCTGGTCTACGGCCCGCTTGCTGTTTATCTATTCAGTTCGCCTGCTGTTAAACTCACTTGCTATTCTGCTGTTGAACTCACCGGCTAATAAACTCCCTTCCTGTTCAGCTGTTCAGCTCGCCAACTGTTACAAACTAGACTAACTGTTATACTCCTTTTCTGTTCACCTCTTCAGCTCGCCAACTGTCAAACTCCTTTGCTATGCAGTTCTTTCGCTCGCTCGCTATTCAGCTATTTGGCTCACCTACTGTTCAGCTCGTCTGCTGTTCACCCATTCAGCTCCCTTGCTGTCAAACTCCCTTGCTATTCCGCTGTTGAACTTGCCGGCTAACAAACTCCCTTCCTATTCAGCTGTTCAGCTCGCCAACTGTCAAACTCCTTTGCTATGCAGCTCTTTTGCTCGCTCGCTATTCAGCTATTCGGCTCACCTACTGTTCAGCTCGTCTGCTGTTCACCTATTCAGCTCTGTTGCTGTCAAACTCCCTTGCTCTTCCGCTGTTGAACTCGCCGGCTAACAAACTCCCTTCCTGTTCAGCTGTTTAGCTCACCAACTGTTACACTCCCTTTCTGTTCACCTATTCAGCTTGCCAACTGTCAAACTCCTTTGCTATGCAGCTGTTTCACTCGCTCGCTATTCAGCTATTCAGCTCACCTACTGTTCAGCTCGTCTGCTGTTTACCTATTCAGCTCTCTTACTGTCAAACCCCCTTCCTGTTAAGATGTTGAACTCGCCGGCTAACAAACTCCCTTGCTATGCTGCTCTTCAGCTCGCGTGCTGTTCAGCTATTCAGCTTGCCTGCTATTCAGCTCGCCTGCTATTCACCGATTCGGCTTGCCTGCTGTTCAGCTCGCCAGCTGTTTAGCTCGCCAGCTGTCAAACTCTCTTTCTGTTAAGCTGTTGAACTTGCCGGCCAACAAACTCCCTTACTATACCGCTCTTCAGCTCGCTTGCTGTTCATCTATTCAGTTTGCCTACTGTCAAACTCGCTTCCTATTCTACTGTTGAACTCCCCGACTAACAAATTCCCTTGCTATGCTGGTCTTCCGCTTGCATGCTGTTCAGCTATTCAGCTTGCCTGCTATTCAGCTCGCCTACTATTCACCGATTCGGCTCGCCTGCTGTTCAGCTCGCCAGCTGTTTAGCTCGCCAGCTATCAAACTCTCTTCCTGTTAAGCTGTTGAACTTGCCGGCCCACAAACTCCCTTACTATGCCGCTCTTCAGCTCGCTTGCTGTTCATCTATTCAGTTCGCCTGCTGTCAAACTCGCTTCCTATTCTACTGTTGAACTCCCCGGCTAACAAACTCCCTTGCTATGCTGGTCTTCCGCTCGCGCGCTGTTCAGCTATTCAGCTTACCTGCTATTCAGCTCGCGTGCTGTCAACCCCCCTTCGTATTCAGCTGTTCAGTTCGCTGCCTGTCAAACTCTATTCCTGTTAAGCTGTTCACTCCCCGGCTGTCAAACTCCTTTCCTATTCAGCTGTTCAGCTCGCTGCCTGTCAAACTCCCTCCTATTTAGCTGTTCAGCTCGCTGCCTGTCAAACTCCCTTCCTATTCAGCTGTTCAGTTCGCTGCATGTGAAACTCTATTCCTGTGAAACTGTTGCACTCGCCAGCTGTCAAACTCCCTTCTTATTCAGCTGTTTAGCTCGCCTGCTGTTCACTTATTCAGCTCGCCTGCTGTTTACCTATTCAGCTTACCCGCTGTCAAACTCCCTTGCTATTCACCTATTCAGCTCGCTAGCTGTCAAACTCCATCATTATTCTACTATTTATCTCGCTTGCTATTCAGGTTTTGTACTTACAACTATTAAACTCCTTTGCTGTTCTACTGTTTGCTCTACTTGCTATTTAATTCCACTGCTGTTCAGCTGTTTATCTGGTCTGTGTTTACTATGTTTGTTGTTTAACTGTTTTGTTATATATTTTGATTACTATTTCGGTTCTATATTAAACATATAAGAATAGTATATACTTAATAATAATATCCATTATATTTGTATACAAGCAGTATTAATATTTAAAAGATATATATGAGATTAGGTATAATATTATGGATGTTACGTAGTTAATTCATAGCATTCGAAAGTTAATAGTATGTATCGCTGACTTCTCTAATGTGTAAAATATATAGAATGCATTCGACTATACATATGCTATAGGCCATCCGTCTATAAAGGTACAAGTTATATATAATATATTTTAATAGTATAGTTATATCTAGATGCAAATTTGTTAACTCCCTAGCTTTGTGATCTTCAGTTTGTATCTAGAGTGTCTTGAGCATCTGAGGCATTAGATGCTAATTAGATTTTTTGTTGATATATTACTGCGCATTATAAATAGTGAGAGTAGTTTTTTGTTAAATCCAATTCTATCATCAAGAGTATTCGAAAGCAAGAGTACCTCAAGTATATAAAGCCTATAAAGGTCTAAGTCTAGTTTATTTTATTCCCGACTGACAAAAGATTTATTTTGTATTATAAAATAAGATCTGTCAGAAAAGACTAAAGTGGATTGAACTTTCTACTATAGGATTATATTTTGAGTTGTGGGATAAATATCATTGCAGTAGTAGAAGTATAGCCATCCTATTCTTTAGTTGCTAAAGTACTATAATAGTAAATAAGGCCCCTATAATATTACTTTATAGATAAGTGATTCTCGTCTTATTTTAAGTCATTATATACTCTCGAATTAATATGTCTAATTCACAGATACTCAGAGAGCCTTACTAGCCCTACCAATCTCTTATACTCCCAGATATCACACTATGTACTATTATATAATAACCATATAATCTTCTATAATTAGTGATAGATACGGAAAATAAGTTACAAAATATACCAATAGAAGATATTCTATCTCATGGAAGATAATCTTCTAGGTAGTAGCTACAATACTTCCCAGATGAACTAACATCATATCTGCAAGAGTTTCTACTAGGTCTGTTATGTTAGTTAGAACCAATCTAATAACTAACTCATTGAGTAGATAGCAATGCCTCTTCACAACAACTACAACTCCTATACTCTATAAGAGCTACAAACCCCACTATTAGCTAAAAATAATATAACCAATTATTGGCTTATATTATTTGTAATAGAGCCACTAAGTTCGACTGCCAACAAGCCGAAGTAGCAGACCTCATTAGTAGTCTACAAGCATAAGTATGACTATTAGTCGAGTCTCAGGAAGGTTACAAAGTACTTTTTGATAGAGCAAAAGTTATAAATGAGGACCTTAAGTTATTCTGGCAGCAGGTAACTGAAGAAGTAGCTGCCCTCCAAGGTCAAACAGAAGGGCAATAGGATATAGTTTAATGATTGGCTATATCTCTTAGTAAGATATTGGAAAAATAGTAGAAAGCACTGACCGATAAACTTATCCAAGATACAGGAACAATTATTAATATGGCGAAAACTAAGTTTGACACTATCAAGACCAACATAGGCAAGTTCAGTAATTGGATGTAGAAGACGATCAAGCAAGAGTAAGATAATCACATTCAATATTGCAAGACAAAGAGGAAATCAGTTGAGGCTCTTTCCTGTTTAATTTAAACTCACAAATATAAGCTCAAGAACCTCTAAGAGTAGCCAATCGACCGACTAAACCCCACCAAATGCACTTAATCGATCTACATTAACAGCTTTATCGAAGATGTCTATACTGATAGGGTGGGAGATTTAGTACCTCCACCACTATCACCTCTACCACTGCTATCCTCTTCCCCCCAAACTAAGAAGATAAAGGTTCTTTCTAAAGAGAAAGAACCTTGAAATCTCTTATTACCTCTGAAGTTCAATAAAACTTTAAGTAAGTTGAAGAAATTCTTGATGAAGGTAGACCACATGTTTAAATATATACTACTGATATATTCTACCCATAGTAAAAAGATCCTATTTGTAGTGGATCTACCTACAGGAGGAGCAAGCATCTAGTACTAAACTAACTAGCATAAGTAAATGCTAGACACTAACTTCAGATGGGTCGAATAGGATACTTTTAATATTTTTAACTAAGAATTCATTAATATTCACCAGAATTAGCATAAGCAGTGAGATGTAAAGGTCTCTCTTCAAAAGAAGTACTAAAAAAAAGGCAAAGTAATAAAAGATTTCATTGCTAGTGTCAAGGTTCATCAGTTGGTAGCGAAACTACCATGAGAACAGCTCTGGAAGTACCTGATTATGGCCATTCAACCTAAAACTAGAGCCCATATAGTCCGAGTTAGTACTGACAAGGATATCCTTGATAAAGTGTCAGCTAGTATAGAAATATACTTTCAAGTAATTGCTAATACTGGGTCTCAGGTAGAGTATGAGAAGGTAAGGGAGGTATATACATAAAGCTAGTTCCATCAAAAAGAACAAGCTACTAGTGTGAAGAAGGAGGCAGCACCTACCCCTAAGACAAATAAAGAAGAAGTCCAAAAACCTCAAGGACTGAATTTTAAAGCTAAAGTAAAAGGCAAAAACCAAGTCTAATACTAAATCCAAACATAAGTCTAATACTTCCTCTAAGAAGAAAAAAGAGCCTGGCTAAGATACAATGACTTACACTATACGGTAGGCTTGGAAAAGAGACATATAGTGCATCAAGTATAGAGATAAGTCCTATATAATAGATGACTGCACAGTGGGATAGAAACTATTGGCAAAGGTAAAAGGAAAGGGAAAAGCTAAGGAGGAAGTAAAAAAAGTGGCAATAGTGGTAGCCATAGTAGAACTACTAGAGATTTCTTTTGGTAAGATTATCAGTGATGACAAGTTAGACTATGGAAAAAATTCAGACTGTTAGAGATATGGGCTATCTAGTACATTAAGTTAGATAGTCTCATAGGATTGGTTTTCCATTTGTATTATGAAGAAGGACATCTTTGTTGGTAGTTGGAAGAAGAAATATATCAGGGAACCCATAGATATCAACTCTACTTTTATTAGTTCTATTTCTCATAATTTGTCTTCTTCTGCTTTTTTTTCTTTACAAAATACAAAAAAAAAAAGGATAAAAAGAAAAGCCGATAATGAGGTAGCTCCCCTCGTCAGCGAACTCCAAAAAAGACCATAAAAGATGACGGTGCCGAATATTTTATTAGATGGAATTAAGGATCTCTCTTTAGCAGAAAAATCGGGTATAAAGGTATTAAAGTCTGATAGACTAAAGTTTCTTATCTCTATTAAGTTATCTTAGATATATGGAGGAATAAAAAGGGAACTTTCTATTAATGCTTTGGTTAACACTGGCACAAAAGCTATGATTTTTGATTCTAATTTTATTAAGAAAATAATATTGCTTTAGGTTAAGAGGGAGAAAAGACTGAGATTAGAGAGCGCCAACAGCTTATTTCTCAAGAGGTCTGGTACAGTACAGGTCCAAAACCTGCAGATGGAAGTCTCTAATGTAAAATGAGAGTAAAACAAAACCCTCGACCTAGTAACTAAGGTTGTGTACCTCGAAACAGATCTTTCACTCATTTTGGGGATAGATTGGATTATTGCTAATTATGATAAGCTACGAATTACCACTCTTAATAGGCTTGAGCTTAAGAAGGTATTGGAAATTAAGGAAGTTATTGATTTCACTAACTTTAATGAAGTATTTGCAGAGACTCAATATATCGGACTTATTGAGATTAGAGAATGGGTTTATCAGAAGTTCGCTAATAGGGATATTCACAAGGTTATGAAAATAATTACAACTGAGAACCTTGAAGAACTTACAGATCGATTGCTATCTCAGTACAGGGATTTTGTAAAAATCTTTGGAAAGAAAATACAATCTGCTCTTCCCTTTTATAGTCCATAAGATATGACAATTGAGTTGGAAGAAGGAAAAAGTCTGCCGTCAGGAAAGTTGTACCCTCTCTCTCCTAATAGATTTGGACTTCATAAAGAATACCTAGATAAGATACTCCAAACCGGCAAGATTAGACTAAGCAAAAGAAGTGCTGGCATTCTTATTTTCTTCACTAAACAACTTAAAAGCAAGCTTTGAATTGTTGTAAACTATAGAGGTCTTAATGCCATTACAAAGAAAGATAAGTATCTTCTACTACTCATAACTACTCTCATAGAACAAGTTAGTACTTTACAGGTTTTTTCTCAACTCGACTTAAAACTTAGGTTTAACTTGTGGAGAATGGCAGGTGGAGACGAGTGGAAGACAGCAATCAAGACCAGATATGCCTTGTATAAGTATATAGTTATATTTTTTAGGCTAACTAATATTCTATTTATTTTCTAATGATATATTAACAATATTCTATCTATTACGGGGTAATATTCAGCCCTACCATAGGTACTTGAGCTCCTATAGAACGACTCTTAATATCTATATCGACTCTATGTATACTTATAGTAGTGTGGTATAAGCTTTTCTAATACTTATCTATGCGAGATAAGTATATAAAATAGGTATAAACCTCGGAGTAGTATATAATAATCATAGATGGTTAAGACCCTTATAGCATGGCCATAGACCCTTGAGAGAGCTACGATTTAAGTTTATAAGTATCTGATCAATGATTCAATAGTTACACCTAGATTAATATACTAACTATATATATATATACTAGCTATACTAGCTATTACCCTAAGGTCTTGTCATTACTTTAAACTGAAGTTATTACCCTAAACTTTAGGAAAATAACTCAGTAAAAAGAAATAAAATAATGAAGCTACAAGGGTATACTTTAGACTAAAATACACCCAATAATATTATAAGGGAGTGTACTCTAAGCCAAGGCTAAAGATACGGTTAATATATAAAGTTCTCTAAATTTAATATTTCAAAGTTGTATCTAGGCCTATTTATCGCCCTGATTCCATTTCTGCAATCCATTTTATGATCGGAGTAATACTCGTAGAGTTATAAGACCTTTAGTAAGCTTAATTAAATCTATGAGGATATTTATCTATTACTGATAATAACTCCATGAATAATATAGGCATCAAGATGAATTAAGATTCTATAATCTTCTACGCATTAGCATCTATCCAATGATAATCTATTTTGTGACCTACGAGTCTTTATTAATAGAGTTATAAGCAGTTGAAAATTATTTTCAATGGACAGTAGATGCTATTAAGAAAATACTACCACAAGCTAAAATAAAATGACTCTATAATACTATCAGGTATTTATTCGATAGTATTGGGGATTGGTATTATATCGGAAATCGAAATTAGTTATCTCGGCTAAGTATTCTTTAATAGAATAAGTTAGCTTAAGTGAAGTATATGAAACCTATAGGTATAGGAATCTTCTCTATGTTTATGCTAGTAACCTATAACAACGAGTGCAGATTATGACTGCATTAACAAAGGTGTAAATGGTATAACACTTAGGAAGAAATTCTGAAAAGTGACAGGTAGGTGCACATCCTTCAAATATTTTATCAAAAAATATCTACTGTCACCCCATATTATAAATGGTGAGAGTAGTTCTCAGTTGAATCTGATTCTACTATTAAGAGTATTCAAAAGTAAGAGCATCTCGAGTATATGAAGCCTACAAAGTTCTAAGTCTAATTTTCTTTATTCTCAACTAATGAAAAGATTTATTTTGTATTTCAAAATAAGATCTATTATGAAGGATTCAAGTAGAATAAACTTTCTGCTATAGGATATTATTCTGTATTATGGAATAAGTATTGTTGCAGCAGTAAAAGTATAGCTGTCCTATTTTCTAGTCACAAAAGTACTATAAAGATTAATAGGGCCTCCGTAATATTACTTTGTAGATAAGTAATTTTCATCTTCTTTATACATTATATATTCAAATTATCATATCTAACTCCCAGATATTAAGAGGGCCTTGCCAGCCCTACCAATCCCTCATACTCCTAGATATTACTCCCCGTTCTATCATTCAATGACCATATAATCTTCTATAATCAGTGACAGATACAGAAGATGAGTTCTAAGATATACCAATAGAATACATTCTATCTCAAGAGATAGAATTTTCTAGGTAGCAGCTCTAATACACCCCATATGAACTGATATTATACTCACAAGATTTTCTACTAGGTCTATTATATCGGTAGGAACCAACCTAATGACCAACTCATCAAGTAGGTAGTAATACCTCGTCATAATGATAACAATATCCATACTCTATAAGAGTTACAAACTCTACTATTAGCTAAAAATAATATTATCAATTATTGGCTTATATTATTCGAGATGGAGCCACTGAGTTCGACCGCTAATGAGTTGAACTAGCAGACCTTATTAGGGGTTAACAAGCTCAGATAGGCCTCTTAGTTAAGTCATCGGAGGTATATAAGATAGTTTTTAATAGTACAAAAGCTACATATAAAGACCTTAGGTTACTGTGGCAGTAGATTACTGAGGAAGTAGTAGCCCTCAAAAGCCAAACTAAAGGGCAATATAATATAGTATAGTGACTGACTATATCTATAAGTAAGGTGTTGGAAAAGTAGTAGAAAGTACTAACTGACAAGCTTACTCAAGATATAGGAGTAATTATTGATATAGCAAAAACTGAGTTCGATATTATTAAGGCTGACGTAGACAAGGTCAGTAATTGGATGTAGGAGGTAATTAAGCAAGAGTAAGATGATCGCATTCAAAGTTATGAGAGGAATAGGGAATCAGTTGAGGCTCTTTTCCATTTGATTCAAAGTCATAAATATAAGCTCAAAAACCTTCAAGAGCAGTTAATCGACTGACCAAACCCCACTAAACATACTCGATTAATCCATACTGATAGCTTTATCCAAGATATCTATACTGATATAGTGGGTGATTTAGTACCTTTACCACCACTACCTCTACTATCACTATCTCCTCCTCCCTCAACTAAGAAGATAAAGGTTCTTTCTAAAAAGAAAGAACTTCGAAACCTCCTATTATCTCTAAAGTTCGATAGAACTTTAAGCAAGTTGAAGGAATTCCTAAAGAAAGTAAACTATACGTTGGAATATATGCTACTGACATATTCTACTCACAGTAAAAAGATTCTATTTATAGTGAATATACTTACCAGAGGAGCAAGTACCTAATACTATGCTAACCAATATAAGTAAATACTAGATGCTAACTCTAGATAGGTCGAATGGGATACTTTTAATGTTTTTAAGTGAAAATTCATTAATGCCTACTAGAATCAGCATGAGCAATAGGATGTAAAGGCCTCTCTTCAAAAGGAGTATTAGAAAAAAGACGAAGTAATAAAGGATTTCATTACTAGGATTAGGGTTTATTAGTTAGTAGTAGAACTACTACAAGAATAGCTTTGGAAGTACCTGATCACAGCCATTCAAGCTAAGACTAGAGCCTATATAGTCCGAGTCAATACTGATAAGGATATCCTTATCAAAGTGCCAGCTAGTATAGAAATATGCTTTCAGGTAATTGCTAATGCTGAGTCTTAGGTAGAGTATGAAAAGATAGGGGAAGCATATACACAAAGCTAGTTCTGTCAAAAGGAACAGGCTACCAGTGCAAAGAAAAAAACAGCTCCTGCCCCTAAAACTAATGAGAAGAAGTCTGAGAATATTAAGGACTAAATCTAAAAACCAAAACAGAAAGTAAAAACTAAGCCTGATACTAAATCCAAATCCAAGTCCAATACTTCTTCTAAGAAGGAAAAAAAACCTAGTCAAAATACAGTCATCTAAACTATAGGGCAAGCTCGGAAGAGGGACATGCAGTATATCAAGTATAGAGATAAGTCCCATATAATGGGTAACTGTACAGTGGGATAGAAACCATCAGTAGAGGTAAAGGGAAAGGGAAAACCTAAAGAGAAAGTAAAGAAAGTTACAATAGTGATAGCTGTGGTAGAGTCACTAGAGATTTCTTATAGTAAGATTATTAGTAATAATGAGTTGGACTATAGGGAAAATTTGGACTATTAAGGACATAGGTCATCTAGTACATCAAGTTAGATGGTCTTCTAGGATTGGTTTTCCATTTATATTATGAAGAAGGGCATCTTTATTAGTAGTTGAAAGGAGGAATATGTTAGGGAACCTATGGATATTGACCCCATTTTTATTAGCTCTATTTCTTATAATTTGTCTTCTTTTACTTTTCTTTCTTTACAAAACACAAAAAAAGAGATAAAAAGAAAAGTTGATGATGAGGTGGCTCCTCTTGTTAGTGAACTTCAAAAAAAACTACAAAAGGTGGTGGTGCCGGATATTTCATTAGATAGAATTAAAGATCTTTTTTTAGTAAAAAAATCTAGTATGAAGGTATTGAAGTCTGATAGGTTGAAATTTCTTATTTTTATTAAGTTATTATAGATATATAGAGAAATTAAATGTAACCTTTCTATTAATGCTTTAGTTGATACCAGTATAGAAGCCACGATTTTCGATTTGGATTTTGTTAAACAGATAATATTACCTTGAGTTAAAAAGAAGAAAAAACTGAGATTAGAGAGCGCTGACGGCTCGATTTTCAAGAGATCTGGTATAGTACAGGTTCGAAACCTGCAAATAGAAGTCCCTGATATAAAATCAGGGCGAAATAAAACTCTTAACCTAGTAACTAAGGTTACGTACCTTGAACCAGGTCTTCCACTCATTTTGAAGATGGATTGAATCATTACCAATTATAATAAGCTACGAATTACCACTCTTTATAGGCTTGAGCTTAAGAGGGTATTGGAGATCGAGGAGGTTATCAATTTTACTAACTTTGACGAAGTACTTGCAGAGACTCAGTATATTAGACTAATTGAAATCAGAGAATGGGATTATCAGAAGTTTGTAAATAGGGACGTTCGTAAGATTATAAAAATAACTGCAACTGAAAACCTAGAGAAACTTGCTGATCGATTGCCATTTCAGTATAAGGATTTTACAAAAATCTTTGAAAAGAAGATGCAATCCGCTCTTCCCTCTCATAGTTTATAGGACATGACAATCGAGTTGAAAGAAGGAAAAAGTCCACTGTCAGGAAAGCTGTACCCCATCTTTCCTAATAAACTAGAGCTTTTCAAAGAATACCTTAATAAGATGCTTTGAACTAGTAAGATTAGACCAAGCAAAAGCAGTACTAGTGCTCCTATTATCTTCAATAAACAACCTAATAGCAAGGTTCGAATAGTTGTAGACTATAGAGGTCTTAATACTATTACCAAAAAAGATAAGTATCTCTTGCTACTCATGACCACTCTCATAGAACAAGTTAGTACTTTATAGGTTTTTTCCAAACTCAACTTAAAACTTAAGTTTAACTTACTAAAAATAGTAGCCAGAGACGAGTGGAAAATAGTATTCAAGACTAGATATACCTTGTATGAGTATACAGTTATGCCTTTTGGGCTAACTAATACTCTATCTGTCTTCCAATGATATTTTAATAATATTCTATCTAAGAGAATTGATCAAGAGATTATTATATATATTAATGATATCTTTATATATACTCAAACTAAAGAGGAATATAATGAGCTCGTCTATTGGGTACTACAGAAGCTAATGGAGAATAATCTTTATATCAACATTAACAAATGTATCTTTCATGTCCTTGAGGTAAAATTTATGAGATTTAAAGTTAGTACTAAAGGGATGCAGATAGGCCAGAAGAAAGTTGAGTATATCCTTGTATGGCAAGCCCCTCTAAACGTCAAATAGGTACAGAAGTTTATTGGTTTTGCGAATTTCTATTACCAGTTTATTAAAGACTTTAGTAGTTTAGCTTTTCTGATTCAAATATTAATGCATAATAGAGTCTCTTAGAACTGGACATAGTACTATCAGAAAGCCTTTGATGAGCTAAACTATAGGTTCACTCTAGCCCTGATATTATGCTATTATTATTCCAAATGACCAAAGATAATCGATATAGATATAACCGATCTAGCAAAAGCTAGTATCTTATCTTGAAAAGAACCAGATAGTTATTGGTACCCAGTCACTTACTACTTAAAGTGTTTCATCTTAGCAGAGCTTAATTACAATGTCCATGATAAGGAAATGGTTGTAATTGTCAACTGCTTTTAGGAATAAAGACACTTCTTGATAAATGCCTCTAAAGAGATAATTGTATATATGGATCACAAAAACCTTGAGTACTTTAATTCTATGAAGTTACTCAATTGAAGATAGGCTAGGTAGACAGAAATACTAAGCTAGTTCAATTTTAGGATCATCTACTACCCAGATGATAAGAATAGTATAGCTGATGTGTTTTCCCATCACATTAATCCTGACCTCGAAGAAGGAGAGGAGAAGAAGAACTATATGATTCAGATGTTTAAACCTAGTTAATTCTAACTAAGTTTAAGTGAAAAGGTACTAGTAATACGCCAAATTATGACAGTAAAGGCCTCAAAGACAGAATAATCAACTTAGTTAAAGGAAATCCTAGAGACTGGCCTTATGGATAAAAGGTGGTTAGGGATTTGGGATTCATTGAAGTTTGGCAAGCAATATCTCAGTCTTGAGCACTATAGTTTAGGAGATGATTTAGTGACCTAGAAAAGATATTTATATATTCGTGACACTAATTCACTCAAGCTAAAGATGGTATTCTAGAGCCATGATACTAAAGTTATAGGACACTTCGGATGTGATAAAACTCTCGAATTAATAAATTGAAATTACTACTAGCCAAATGTAAAAGATTGGGTACATGACTATATCTATATATACAATACTTGCTAATACAACAAGAGAAAATGATATAAGAAATATGGCAAGCTCGTACCTTTTCTAATTCCTTATAAGCTATAGAAACATATTTCGATAGATTTCATTACCGATTTACCTCTAGTCAAGGAGTATAATTAAATCTGGGTTATTGTCGATAGGTTTACTAAGATGGTATATTTTATTCCTTTATAGAACTGGAAGGCTAAGGAGTTAGCTGGGATATTTGTCAAGGAGGTATGGAGACTACATAGGCTACTAAAGAGGGTTGTTTTAGATAGGAACTTAGTGTTTATAAGTTTATTTAAGATGAAAGTTATGTGGTTGTTAGGAATTGAATTGGACAAGTCCTTGATATATTACTTTCAAACAGATAGTCAAACTGAATGAGTCAACCAGATCTTAGAGTATTATCTATAGACGTATTACTATTGGGATCAGGATGACTGGGTTGAGTTACTTCCATTTGCCGAGTTCTATTATAATAAGATTATCTACTCTAGTACTAAATATACTCCCTTTTATACAGTATATAGCTAACACCTCGAGAACAACTTCCAGAACCTAATTGAGGCCTCAACTAAATCTAACAACCCTGAGGCAACTAAGACAGTCAAAACCTTGAATGCAATAAGAGTGGTAATGAGGGAGAATATGAAGGTAGCGCAAGCCTACATATCAAAATACTACAATCTTAAGGTGGCAGAGAAGGAACTGACATTCAAGGTAGAGGACTAGGTTATGGTCAACGCTAAGAATATTAAGACTAAGCATCCGATCAAGAAGCTTGACCACAAGCTTCGAGAGAAGTTTAGAATCAAATAGCTGATCGATACTTATGCTTATGATTTAGAACTTCCTTCGAGTATAGGTATAATATACTTCATCTTCAATATCAGTCTATTAGAACCTTACCATCTTAATACAATTGTCAGCAGATGTTTGCTAACACCTCCTCCTGTCAATCACAAAGAATCAGAGTACCAGATAGAGAAGGTTAGGATAAGTGAGCTTTAGAAAGGAAAAGTGATGTACTTGGTTTCCTGGAAGGGTTATGGTCCTGATAGTGATACATAGGAACCATATGAGAACTTGTAGAATGGATGGTCTAAAATCGTTCGGAAATTCTATCTAGATAATCCTTGTAAGTCATAGGACCCTAATGTTATCTTATAAGGATTATTTATTTTTTTCTATTTAGGCTTTAGGTTTTTATAATTATCTTTCACAAATTTTTTCTTTTCTACTTATATTTCTTATGCCATTTTCTATTCCAAAGGTACAATAAGACGTATGCAGCTGTGTTTCAGCTGTTATATATAAGGACTGGACCTCAAGCCCCATCTATAGTTATTAGTAGTAATATTGATTCTATTTACATGATCAATTAGGTTCTTACAAACAAGAACCTTAAGGGGGGAGGCACTATTACGGGGTGATATCCAGCCCTATCTTAGGTACTTAAGCTCTTATAGAACGACCCTAGATATCTATATAGACTCTAAGTACACTTATAGCAGTGTGGTGCAAGCATTTCTAATACTTGTCTATAAGAGATAAATATATAAAATAAGTATAAACTCCAGAGTAGTATATAACTATTATAGATAGTTAAGACTCTTATAACACGCCCATAGACCCATGAGGGAGCTACGGTTTAAGTTTTATAAGTACCTGATCAATAGTTCAATATTTATACCTAGATTAATATACTGACTATATGCATATATATTAGCTATACTAGCAGTTACCTTGAGATCTTGGCATTACCCTAAACTGAAGTTATTACCCTGAACTTTAGAAAAATAACTCGGTAAAAATAAATAAAATAATAAAGTCATGAGGGTATACTTTAGACTAAAGTATGTCTGGTGATATTATAAGAGAGTATGCTTTGAGTTAAGGCTAAAGATATAGTTGAAATATAAAGTTCTTCCAATTTAATATTTCAAAGTAGTATCTAGGCCTATTTATCGCTCTAATTCCATTTCTGCAATCCATTTTATAATCAGAGTAATACTTGTAGAGTTATAAGACATTTAGTAAGGTTAATTAAATCAATAAGGAAGTTTATCTATTACTGATAACAACTCCATGAATAATATAGGTATTGAGATGAATTAAGATTATATGATCTTCTATGCATTGACGCCTATCCAATGATCTTCTACTTATGACCCATGAGTCTTTATTAATAGAGTTATAAGCAGTTGAACATTATTTTCAATGGACACTAGATACTATTAAGAAAATACTACTGCAAGCTCAAATAAGATAACTCTATGATACTGTTAGATATTTATTCGATAGTATTGGGAATTAGTATTATATCAAAAGTAGAAATTAGTTATCTCAACTAGGTATTCTTCAATGTAATAAGTTGGCTTAAGTGAAGTATATATAATATGCAGGTATAGAAATCTTCTCTATTTTCAGGCTAGTAACCTATGACAATGAGTATAGATTATGACTACGTTAATAAAAGTATAGATAGTATAACACTTCAAAAGTTATTCCAAAGAGTGACGGATAGGTACATATCCCCCAAAATATTTTATCAAAGAATATCTACCATTACTGTGCATTATTAATAGTGAGAGTAATTCTTTATTGAATCCAATTCTAACATCAAGAGTATTCGAAAGCAAGAGTACCTTAAGTATATAAAGCCTATAAAGTTCTAAGTCTAGTTTACTTTATTCCTGACTGATGAAAGATTTATTTTGTATTATGAAATCAGATCTGTTAGAAAGGACTAAAGCAGATTGAACTTTCTACTATAGTATTTTATTCTAAGTTACGAAATAAATATGGTTCTAATAGTAGAAGTATGGTCGTCCTATTCTTTAATTACTGAAGTACTATAAGAGTGAATAGAGCCCCTATGATAGTAGTACCTTCCTAGCTACTAGTCTATCTTCTCAGTATTGATTAGAAGGTAATAGTATTAGGTTTCGATATAGTAGTCAAGGTAATAGAGATGGTAGTGGGGGTAGTGGTGCTTGTAGTGGTAGTAGAGGTAGTGGTACTTGTAGTAGTTAAAGTAGTAGTACTTATTATAGCAGAGGTAGTAGTATCTGTCTAGTAGCTTATTCAAGTATATCTACTAGGCCTTATTAAGATAGTCATGGCTAAGGTGTAAGAACTTGATTCTCTACCTAGGTTAAGCATTCTTCAATACTAGTTAAATGCTAGTTATAGTATTGCTGATACTATTCCATCTGATCTTTCAACCAGTTAAGATTATTGTGAATGATCTCGAATTTTTGTTGCTATTACTACTATCCTGTAGGAATTAGTACTTGCATTTGATTTAGTACCTCAGCAGTATCATTTGATAGTCGGGTTTGGTTTGCAGCAGTAATATTAGTAGTATTGTCTACATCTATAGTAGTTTGCTGGATAAAGATGGAAATTTGAGCCTACTTATCCTTTATCCTCTATACTTCCTTTAATGCAGCTTCTTTCTTAGCCTCGAGCTACTTTAATAATCTATTCATAGTGGTAGTCTCTAGTATAGGGGTATTGTAGTGAACAGAGAGTATTCTCCCTTTCTTTGATAGCCCTAGAGTAATTGATGGGGCAACTGAGCATGTAAGGGGGTCAAAAGTAGTTAAAGATCTACCAGTTTCTTCAATTTAAGGGCGAGAACCCCATATAGCTTATAATTGCTCTTTAATATATGCAGTAGCTTGTTGGTCAGTACAAGTAACACTGTAATTATCTCTTATTTCCTTACCAAAATCTAGGGGTAGGAATAGAAGTCCTCCTTAGAATATTATATTAATTTAGAGGAAGAGGTAGTATAGGCAAGTAGTATAATATTATAGGTGAGCTGTTACTATAGGAAGATCATAGTAACAACTCGAATATAATTCGAACTTGATAAGAGTAAAGTTATGTAGACTTTGAATACTGCTTAGGGCTTGCTTATTGACAATCTAAATCTGCCAGTTTATATAGCAGACTTAATCTAATAAGGATACTATTAGGTTAGAGTATCTCCAATGTAACTACTACCTGATTGAGAGACTATTTTCTAATACGAGTATATATACAGAGTCAATGATAACATGCGATGAGCTAAACAATAAATAACAGTCAATAAGCATTAGACTATAGAAAGTAATGGAATCATAGTAAAGAAAATATATGCATGAGATAATATATTAAAGGACATACACTTCTATATACCAATCCTATAAACGTTTATCTAGACATTCTACTATATATATATAGGTAATCAGGCCAGCATAGTCAGTAGTCGTAGAAGGGTATTGGTTCTACTATAGGTATAGGTCTCTTATCTGAGCCGTAACAGTTTAGCAAAAAGTATCCTAGTCTTAAGTACTATAGTTTGGAATATAATATAGTAACTTATGAAAGATGTTTGTATATTCCTAATAACAACTTACTTTAGCTAAAAGTAGTATTCCAGAACTATAATGCTAAAGTTGTAGGATACTTTGAATATAATAAAACCTTCAAACTAATAAAACGAAATTACTACTAACTAAACATAGAAAAATAGGTATATGACTATATCTATATATGCAATGCTTATTAGTACAATAAGATAGTACAATACAAGAAATATAGCAACTTCGTACCTCTTCTAATTCCCTATAGGCTGTAGGAATATATTTTAATAGATTTTATTACTAATTTACTTTCAGTTAAGGAGTATAATTAAATTTAGGTTATTGTCAATAGGTTTACCCAGATAGTGTATTTTATTCTTTTAAAGAACTAAAAGGCTAATAAGTTATCTGAAATATTTATCAAGTAGATATAGAGACTATATAGGTTACTAAAACGGATTGTTTTGGATAGAGACTTAGTATTTATAAGTTTATTCTAGATAGAAGTTATGTAGTTATTAGAAGTTAAGTTGGATAAGGCTTTAGTATATTATCTCTAAATAGATGGCTAAACTGAACAGATCAACTAGATTGTGGAGGATTGTCTATGTATATATTGTTACTAGAATTAGGATAACTGAATTGAGTTACTTCTATTTACCGAGTTCTATTATAATAATACTGTCTACTCTAGTATTAAATATACTTCTTTTTAAGTAGTATATGGCCAACATCTTGAGAACAATTTCCAGAACCCAATTGAAGCCTCAACTAAATCTAGCAACCCTAAGGCAGCTAAGATAGTCGAAACCCTAGATACAATAAGAGAAGTAATAAGAGAGAATATAAAGGTAGTGCAGGCCTATATGTCAAAATACTATAATCTTAAGGTAATAGAGAAGGAACCAATATTTAAGGTAGAAGACTGGGTGATAGTCAATGCTAAGAATATTAAAACTAGATATCTAACTAAAAAGCTTAACTATAAGCTTCAAGAGAAATTCAGAATCAAATAACTTATCAGTACCTATACCTAGTAGTTAGAACTTCCCTTAAGTATAGACAAAACATAGCTCATTTTCTATATTACTCTATTGGAACCATACCATTTTAATATAATTGTCAGTAGATATTTGTCAACACCCCCTCCTGTCGATCTCAAAGAATTAGAGTACTAGATAGAAAAGGTTAGAACTATTGAGCTTCGGATAGGAAGAGTTATATATTTAGTTTTTTGGAAGAATTATAGTCCTGATGATAATACATAGGAACTATATAAGAACTTGAAGGATAGAGGCTCTAAAATCTTTCGAAAATTCTATCTGGATAATCCTTGTAAGTCACGGGATCCTAATATTATCCTGTGAGGATTTTTCTTTTTTTCCTATTAAGCTTTAGATTTTTTGAATTATCTTTTATATATTTTTTAGTTCTTATTAGTATTTCTTATACTATTTTCTATCCCAGAGGTACAATAAGATGTATGCAGCAGTATTTCAGCTGTTATATATAAGGACTGGTCCTCAAGCTCCATCCATAGTTATTAGTAGTAATACTAATTCTATTTGTATGATTAATTAGATTCTTATGGACAAGAACCTTAAAGAGGGAGGCACTATTATGGAGTAATATCCAGCCCTACCATAGATACTTGAGCTCCTATAGAAAGACTCTAAATATACATATAGACCCTAAGTATACTCATAGCAGTATAGTACAAATATATTTAATACTTATCTATAAGAGATAAATATATAAAATAGGTATGAACCCCAGAGTAGTATATAACTATCATAGATAGTTAAAACCCTTATTGTATACCTATAGACCCTTGAAGAAGCTACAGTTTAAGTTTCATAAGTATTTGATCAATAGTTCAACAGTCATACCTAGATCAATATACTGACTATATATATATACTATTTATACTAGCTATTACTTTGAAGTCTTGGTATTACCTTGAACTGAAGTTATTATCCTGAACTTTATAAAAATTACTTAGTAAAAATAAATAAAATAATAAAGCTATAGGAGGGTACTTTAGACTAAAGTATATCTAGAGATATTATAAGGGAATACGCTCTAGATCAAGGCTAAAGATATAGTTGAAATATAAAGTTCTCTAAATTAAATATTTTAAAGCTATATCTAGGCCTATTTATTGTTCTAATTCTATTTCCACAATCAATTTTATAATCTAAGTAATACTTATAGAGTTATAAAATCTTTAGTAAGGTTAATGAAATTTACAAAGAAGTTTATCTACTACTGATAACAACTTTATGAATAATATAGGTATTGAGATAAATTAAGATTCTATAATCTTTTATATATTGATGCCTATCTAATAATAATCTATTTGTGACCTATGAGTCTTTATTAATAGAGTTATGAGCAGTTGAAAATTATTTTCAATGGATACTAAATATTATTAAGAAAATACTACTGCAAGCTCAAATGAGATAACTCTATGATATTATCAGATATTTATCTAATAGTATTAAGGATTAGTCTTATATTGGGAGTAGAAATTAGTTATCTTAGCTAAGTATTCTTTAATTGAATGAGTCGGCTTAAGCAAAGTATATAAAATATACAGCTATAGGAATCTTCTTTATATTTGTGTTAGTAACTTGTTATAATAAGTATAGATTACAACTGTATTAATAAAGATATAGATGGCATAATACTTAGGAAGATATTCTGATAAGTGATAGGTAGGTATGCATCCCCTAAAATATTTTATAAAAAAATATCTACTATCATTGCATATTATAAATAGTAAAAGTAGTTCTCAGTTAAATCTAATTCTACTATCGAGAGTATTTAAAAGCAAGAGCACTTCAAATACCTAAAGCCTACAAAGTTCTAAGTCGAGTGAAAATTTATATTTAATTGATATAGAATTTATTTTCTATTATAAAATAAGATCTATTGAGAAAGACTAAAATAAAATTGAATTTTACTGCTATAAGATTATATTCTATATTATAGAATAGATATTATTATAGCAGGATAAGTACTGCTATCCTATTTTCTAGTTGTAAGAATACTATAAGAGTTAATTAGGCCTTTGTAATAATAATATTGATAATGTTTTCTAAATTACTATAGTTACTACTTATTCTGAAAAGTAAGTAATAGTCAATAAAACTCCCATTATTATTCCTGAAGAATTATTTCGATCCTCTAGATGATATTGTAATTTCTGCAAATGACCAAGATATAATATTATTACCTGAGAAAAGAATAAACCTACAGTTCTTAATTTTAACTAATAAATTAAACTAACCCTCAATAGGATTATTAATGATAAGTATATTACTGATGAATGGGAAGATAATAAGGATTTCTTTATCATATAATAGTTGGATCTAGGAGATAGAATAAAGACAGTATACTAGATATATATAAAAATATACCCTATCTAGAAGGATTAATATAATACCTTAAAATAACATAAGAATTATAGAATTAGAGATAGATTTTTATATATTAGAAACATATATAGACAATAGAGTTTGGTCTTATCTAGTACTTTCAATTTTGAAGGTAAGAACTATCTTAAGTATCTAATTAATAAAGCATATAAAGTCATAGCTTATAGAAGAATTGAGAAAACTATGAAATATTTTACTAACTAATACTAATACTAGTCCTTCTCTGAATCACTTAAGGAGTATATCAGAAGTTATGATACTTGTCAATAGATAAAGTATTCTAACAAATTACTTCTCAGACTTATTACTCCTTTATATATACTAGAAAGACCTTAGTTAGATATTTCGATAGATTTCTTTAAGTTAGCTCCTATCTTTATCAAATATTCTCTCCTATATCTAAATATTTCTACTGATGAAGAATATATTATCTATATTTCACA
Organism: Tirmania nivea; assembly: GCA_015179035.1. Classification (NCBI taxonomy): domain Eukaryota; kingdom Fungi; phylum Ascomycota; class Pezizomycetes; order Pezizales; family Pezizaceae; genus Tirmania; species Tirmania nivea. Next base: position 26,032 of record WHUY01000172.1, read on the forward strand.
CTTTTGGACTATTATTAATAGACAATCAGGATTTAAGTTTCTTATTTCTATTCCTAATAATTTTATAGTGGAATAATATATTACTTCTTTTAATATTTATATAGTCCTGATTATAGGATATCCTTTATATATTATTTTTGATTATAATAATCTTTTCATATCATTATACTTCTAGGATTAGGCTTAGAAGAATGGAATCAAATTAGAACTATCTCCTTCATACTACCTTCATATAGATAGATAATCTAAGATTATAAATAAAAAAATCTCATAAGTAGCAAGACTATATAAAGTTAAAAGATTTGACTGGCTACATAAATTGCCTGAAATTTAGTTGAAGTTGAATTCTAGATTTAATAATACCAGAAGAAGTAGTCCTTTTACAGCTTTATTAGAATTTAATATATATTAAGGAGTCTCTCTACTACCTTATACTATTAATATATTTGTGCTAGTAAACAAATATCATAATAATATCTTATAGGCACTCTATGATACTAAGAAAATATAAGTGATATGAGTAAACAAACATTATAATGCAATTAAGTTCTTAATTAAACAATAGGTCATAGTATCCTTGGAAAATATAAATATACTAAATATTTCACTTAAGTTACAATCTTAATAGTTAGGCTCTTTCTTGATTATATCTACTAATTAGGCTCGAAATAATTATAGTCTAGACTTATCTCCTCAACCTAACATCAATCTTATATATAATACCTTTCATATTTTAAAACTCAAACCATATTATTAAAACAATTATACTTAATTCCCTAATAGATAATTTTTGAAACTAAGATTAATTAATAATAATCAATATAAAGTTAAAAAAGTATTAGAATTTAGAATAGTACTATGATCTAGTAAACATTAATACAAGGTTAGATGGTTAGGATATACTTTAAAATATGATTCCTAGGTAAATGCTAAAGATATTACTACTGAAATCCTTTAGAATTTCTAGGTCAGAGGAAGTCTAGAAGATACTTTTAAAAGATAATATACTAAAAGAGAAAAACAAAGATCTCAGATAAAAAATAAAACTCAAACTTTTATTCAATAAGAATAAGATTATATTATAAACAAAACCCCTAATAACAAATTTATCAATACTAATATACTTTAACTATTCTTTAAGATAAGATACATAGAAGCTAGGATTATAGAACAAAATTACTAATATAGTAAAATCTATTTAAAGTAAGGAAGTATAATAAGAGATATTATTTTTTATTATTTTATTTATCTTATATTTTCTATATCTATTATTATTTTACAACTGCTAAATCTGATAGTTAGTTATTTAGTAGAACTTACTATCTTATGTATAAACTTGAGAATATTATATAGCCTTAGCATAGTAGTATTTCCTATAACTTATATATTTCTTATAACTCATATATTTCCTATAACTTATAATTCCAATAATTTATATAGTGCTATCTTATCGTAAGTACTGTATTTTATATATTTTGATTTGTTAGATACATTATTAAACAAGTATAAAAAAAGTACAAATTCCCCTTTTAAATCTCCTCCTCAAACTGCTCAAATAGACAACAACCTATAATAAATTAGTTAGTTAGTAAATAATCTAAGTAGAAATTATACCTATTAATTAATATTTCTAAAGAAACTTTCCATTTAATAACAACTACCTTTTTAAGACAATTCCTCAGCAGAACTAATATATATAAATATCCATTTTAGGAGATATAGATTGTATAAATGTTACTATTATGGGAGCCCTATTAACCCTTATAGTGCTTTTATAATTAGAAAATAGGATAGCTGTACTTATTTTGCTATAATGATATTTATTCCATAATACAGAATATAATTCTATAGCAGTAAAGTTCAATTTTACTTTAGTCTTTCTCGATAGATCTTATATCATAATATAAAATAAATCTTATTTTAATGAGATATAATGTTTCACTAAACTTAGAACTTTATAGGCTTTGTGTATCATAGGGACCCTATTAACTCTTATAGCACTTTTATAACTAGAAAATAAGATAGCCATACTTCTACTACTATACCAATACTTATTCTACAATACAGAATAATATCCTATAGTAGAAAGTTCAATCTACTTTAATTCCTTATGATTAATCTTATTTCGAAAGATAAAATAAATGTTTTTATTAGTTAGGAATAAAGAAAACTAGATTTAGAACTTTGTAAACTTTATATACTTAAGGTGCTTTTGCTTTTGAATACTCTTGATAGTAAAATTTGATTTAATCGAGAATTACTTTTACTATTTATAATACATTGTAATAGTAGATTTTTTTTGATAAAATATTTTAGGGGATACGCACCTACCTATCACTTTTTAGAATTTCTTTCTAAATATTATACTATCCATACCTTTATTAACTCAATTGTAATCTGGGTTCATTGCTACAAGTTACTAGTCTGAACATAGAGAGGATTCCTATATATATATATTTTATATACTTCGTTTAAGCTGACTTATTCCATTAAAGAATACTTACTCAAGATAATAAATTTTTACTTCTGATATAATACTAATCTTTGATACTATCGAATAAATACTTGATAGTATTATAGAGTCATCTTATTTGACCTTATAGTATTATTTTCTTAATAGTATCTAGTATCCATTAAAAATAATTTTCAACGACTCATAACCCTATTAATAAAGACTTGTAGGTTGCAAATAGATTATCATTGGATAGACATTAATGTATAGAAGATCATAGAATCTTAATTTATCTCAATACCTATATTACTAGTGCAATTATTATCAGTAATACATAAACCTTTTTATAGATTTAATTAACTTTATTAAAGATCTTATAACTCTACGAGTATTACTCCGATTATAAAATGAATTGTGGAAATGGAATTAGGGCGATAAATAGGCCTAGATACAACTTCCAAATATTAAATTCGGAGAACTTTATATTTTAAGTATATCTTTGCCCTTATTTTAGGGCACACTCTTTTATAATATCAATAGACACACTTTGGTCTAAAATACGCCTTCATAGCTTTATTATTTTATTTATTTTTACTAAGTTATTTTTCTAAAGTTTAGAGTAATTACTTTAGTTCAGGATAATGCTAAGATTTTAGAATAATAGCTAGTATAGCTAGTATATATATATATAATCAGTATATTAATCTAGGTGTAACTATTGAACTATTAATTGGATATTTATGAAACTTAAACCATACCTCTCTTAAGGGTCTATGGGCATACTATAAGGGTTTTAACTATCTATGATTATTATATACCACTTCGGAGCTTATACTCATTTTATATACTTATCTCTTATAGACAAGTATTAGAAACGCTTGTATTATACTGCTATGAGTATACCTAGAGTCCATATAGATATTTAGCATCATTTTATAAGAGCTTAAGTACCTAAGGTATGGCTAGATATTATCCTATGATATTGTGTACTCAAGCTACTCTTACTTTCGACTACTTTTGATAGTAGAATTAGATTTAATTGAGAACTACTCTTACTATTTATAATATATAGTAATAGTAAATATTCTTTGATAAAATATATTAGAGGATATGTACTTACCTATCACTCTTCAAAATTTCTTTCTAAGAGTTATACTATCTATACCTTTATTAACGCAGTTATAATCTATACTTATTATTACGGTCTATTAATCTAAATATAGAGAAGATTCTAATACTTATATATTTTATATACTTCACTTAAGCTGACTTATTCCATTAAAGAATACTTAGCTAAGATAACCCATTTCTTCTCTTGATATGATACCAATCCTTGACTCTATTGAATAAATACCTAATTGTATTATAGAGTTATTTTATTTGAGCTTGCAATAGGATTTTTTTAATAGTATCTAGTATCTATTAAAAATAATTTTCAACTATAAATGACTCTATTAATAAAGACTCGTGGATTACAAATAGATTATCATTAGATAAGCATCAATGAATAGAAGATTATAGAATCTTAATTTATCTCGATATCCATATTATTTATTGAGTTCTTATTAGTAATAGATAAACTTCCACATAGATTTAATTAACCTTACTAAAGATCTTATAACTCCATAGGTATTAATCCGATTATAAAATAGATTATGAAAATAAAATTAGGGCAATGAATAGGCCTAGATACGACTTTGAAATATTAAATTCGGAGAACCTTATATTTTAACTATATCTTTAGTCTTAGTTTAAGGTACACTCCCTTATAATATTACTAGACATACTTTAGTCTAAAGTATGGTCTTATAGCTTTATTATTTTTTACCGAGTTATTTTCCTAAAGTTCAGGGTAATAACTTCAATTCAGGGTAATATCAAGCCTTTAATGTAATACCTAGTATAGCTATTATATATGCATATAGTTACTATATTGATCTAGATATAACTAATGAACTATTAATTAAATACTTAAAAAACTTAAACTATAGCTCTCTGAAGGGTCTATAGATATATTATAAGGGTCTTAACCATCTATGATAGTTATATACTACTTCGAGGTTCTTATCTATTTTATATACTTATCTTCAGTAGAAAAGTATTAGAAAATACTGACACTATACTAGTATAAATATTCGTAGAGTCCAAATGGATATTTAGAGTCGTTCTATAAGAGCTTAATTACCTATAGTAGGATTGGATATCACCCTGTAATAGTGCCTCCCCACTTAAGGTTTTTGTTTCTAAGAACCTAATTGATTATATAAATAGAATTAGTATTACTACTAATGACTATAGATAGAGCTTAAAGACTAGTTCTTATATACAACAGCTGAAATATAGCTATGTATATCTTATTGCACCCCCAGGACAGATAATTGTATAAGAAATATAAGTAAAAAATAAAAAATGTATAAAAGATAATTCAAAAAAACTTAAAGCTTAATAGGAAAAAGAAGAAAAATCTTTAGAAGATAATATCAGGATCTCATAGCTTACGAGAATTATCCAAATAGAATTTCCGAATGATTTTAGAGCCTCTATTCTTTAAGTTTTTATATAGTTCCTATATATTATCATTAGAATTATAACTCTTCTAGGAAACTAAGTATATAACTCTTCCCTTTTAAAGTTTACTAGTCCTAACCTTTTTTGTCTAGTATTCTAATTCTTTAAGATTAATAGGAAGAGGTGTTGGTGAATGTCTATTGGTAATCATATTAAGATAGTAGAATTCTAATAGACTAATATGGAAGATGGAGTATATTTTACCTATTATTAGAAGAAGGTCTAACTCATAAGTATAAGTGTTAATGAGTTATTTAATCCTAAACTTCCCTCGAAGCTTATAGTCAAGCTTCTTAGGCGAATACCTAATCCTAATATTTTTAGCATTGACTATAATACAATCTCCTACCTTAAATATCGATTCCTTCTCTACTACCTTAAAATTATAGTATTTTGATATATAGGCCTATGCTGTCTTTATATTCTCCCTCATAACCTCTTTTATTACGTCTAGAGTTTGGACCGTCTTAGCTGCCTTAGGGTTGTTGGATTCAGTTAAGGCCTCGATTGGGTTCTGAAAGTTCTTCTTAAGGTGTTGAATATATACTATATAAAAAAGAGTATATTTAGTACTAAAGTAGATAGTATTATTATAATAAAACTTGGCAAATAGAAGTAACTCAACTAAGTCATCCTGATCCCAACAGTAATGTATTCATAGATAATACTACAATATCTAGTTAACTCGTTCAGTTTAACCATCTATTTAGGGGTAATATATTAAGAACTTATATAACTCAATTTCTAATAACTACATGACTCTTATCTAGAACTAACTTATGAATATTGAGTCCTTATTTAAAACAACCCTTTTTGGTAACCTATCTAGTCTCTATATCTCTTTGATAAATATTCTAGCTAACTTTTGAGGCTTTTTGTTCTTTAAAGGAATAAACTATACTATTTTAATAAACCTATCAATAATAATCTAGATTTAATTATACCCCTTGACTGAAGGTAAATCAGTAATAAAATCTATCAAAATATATTCTCACAGCCTATAAAGAATTCGAAAAGGTATGAGTTTGCTATATTTCTTATATTATGCTATCTTGTTGCATTGGTAAGTATTGTATATATAGATATAGTCACATACTTAATCTTCTATATTTAGGTAGTAGTAATTTTATTTTATCAGTTCAAGAGTCTTATTACATCTGAAGTGTCTTGCCACTTTAGTATCATAGCTTTAGAATACCATTTTTAGCTTAAGTGAGTTATTGTTAGGAATATATAAATGTCTTTTATAGGTTACTATATCATTTTCCAAACTATAGTACTTAAGACTAAAATACTTTTTACCAAACTTCAATATATTTTGAATTTCTAACCACTTCTTATATATAAGGCCAGCCTCTAAGATTTCCTTTAACTAGGTTGATTCTTCTGTTTGTAAGACCTTCACTGCTATACTTTGATATATTACTAATACCTCCTTATCTAAACTTAGTTGGAATTGACTAAGTTTAAATATCTAAATTATATAGTCTTACTTTTCTTCCCTTTTTTTAAAGTCAGAATCAACCTAATAAGAAAATATATCAGCTTTACCATTCTTATTACTTGGGTAGTAGATGTCATGACTGCGACTCTATTTACCTAATACTCATATAGGAGCCACTACGTGAGTGTCAGCTCACCTTATTGCTATGGCTGTTTCAAGTTTAGTTTCTCGTATTGCCTTCTGTCTTCTCCTTATTATTCTTAATTGTGATATCTTATCTTATGTTATAATTATCTCGTATTATATTTTTCTCAGATTGTAGTTATCGCAGGTAGTAGTTATTATAGGTTGTAGCTATCTCGAGTTGTATTTCTCATCCTCAGAGTTATAGTAATATTAGCATGACTCCCAATTATTAAATAGCTTCCTTTCCCCTCTTCTCCTTTCTTCTCTCTTTACCTAATATCTTGTTCTCTTTCCTTATACCTAGGTCATCCCTATATAGCCTATCTTCTCTTCTGTGATAGCCTCTTCTATGATAGCCCTGCTGTGATAGTGTCCTATACCTCCGCCGTACCCTTTAGTCGCTTCTTTATGCCCTCCCTATTACACTATGTTGGGTCACATCTGACTAACTGGTATATATAACTATAAGCTCTCAAATGCCCGTATCTAGCTCCTTGGCTCCCTATCTCTTAACTCTTAGTCCTCTGGCTCTCAGTCTTCTGGCTTCCAGTCTCTCGGCTTCCAGTCTTCCAGTTCCTCCTAAAACTAGATTCAAGGCCTGGCAAGTACTCCCAATCCCTACCAATGCTACTGTATTGACTGCTTACCGCTACGACATCGTGGATATCTTTCTGGCGATAGATACTATTGGCAGGGAGCTTAAAGGTAACCTCACCCTTACTCAACAAGAATTACAGACTATATAAAATTAGTTATAAGTCTCCAATGACAATATTACACTACTTTGGGAGGAGTTGCATAATAGGTACCTAACAGTACAATCTTTAAACTATACTTTAGCTATCATGGCCCCAGGGGCTCCAGCCACAGTCTTACTAAAAATCCAAGACCTCCCTGCCCTATTAAAGTTTAATAGTGACCATCTTTGCCTGAAGCCCTAAAAGAATTCTATTAATATCAAACTCAATAGAGATGCAGCTAAGTTTCTAGCATCTAGCACTAACTCGTATATGTATATGGCTTGCTAGAAAGAAAGGTGATGGACTAGGTCTAGCTATACGTACTTGCTACTGGTATCAATTTGATAGATATCACTACCCTATTTGCTATACTTGATCATGCCTTTAAGGACTTAGACCTAGTGGGCACTACAACTCGAGCCCTTCGCCTACTTAAACAACCGAATACTGACCTATCAATGTATATTGCCGAATTCTCCAGGCTGGCTATGGATATGCCATAGGATAACAAAGCTAAGCTAGACCAATTCCAAGAAGGCCTCTCCTATGAACTTAAATAAACCCTAGTTTACTAGCCTGAGGTTGATACCTTAAAGGATCTTATTGACTAGGCAAGTAAGATTAAGTAGAAGATGGCCCAACTATATATGAACCTAGGTACCTTCTCAGGCACCACGATATAGTACTCTCAGCCAGCTATAGCCACAGCTACTACCACTTCTACCTTAAACAAAATAGCATATCCTTCCCTCCTTTCTGGAAGCTCTATAATGAATGATACTAGACAGTAGTTATTCAGTACCATTTATACAATCTATATCCGCTAGAATAGATATATGTGTATATTGGTTATTCTGAAGGATTGCCTCAGATGGGTAGTGGTTGTTAAGTAGGGAGTTTCCTTAGGAACATTAATTAACAGGTGTAATCTCTACTTAGATTGTTTGCTAACTAACTGATCTGTAGTCGGTTGTAGTCTGTCTGAATAGTCTAAGGAGGAGATTCCAAAGGGGAATTCGTGCTCCTTTTATACATGTTCAACAATATATCTGACAGTTCAGGATACATAGAATACAGTATTTGACGCGGAGTAGTACTATATGAGTCATAAGAAATATGAGTCATAGGAAATACATGAGTCATAGGAAATATATAAGTTATACGAAATATATGAGTCATAGGAACAAGGCTATACTAGGGCTGTGCTATATCCTCGAGGGTATACACGAGATGACCAGTTCTACTAAATAACTAACTATCAAATTCAGCAGTTATGGAAAAATAATAAATATAGAAAATACGAGATAAATAAAATAATAAAAAATAACATCTCTTATTACACTTCCCTACTTTGAACGGATTTTACTATAGTAGTAATTCTATTCTACAATCCTACCTTCCACGCGTCCTATATTGAGGAATAGTTGAAGTACGTTAGTATTAATGTATTTATTGTTAGGAGATTTGTTCATAACATAGTCCCATTCTTATTAAATAAGAGCTCGAGTTTTATCTCTTATCCAAGGTCCTTATTTTCCTCTTTTGGTATGTCATCTCTTGAAGGTGTCTTCTAGACTTCCTCTAACCCAGAAATCCTAAAGGCTTTCAGTAGTAATATCTTTGGTATTTACCCAGAAATCATATTTTAGAGTATATTCTAAATATCTGACCTTATATTGATGTTCACTAGATCGTGGTGCCATTCTAAATTCTAATACCTTTTCAACTTCATATCGATTATTTTTAATTGATCTCGGTTCCAGAAATCGTCTATTAGGGAACTAAGTATGATCGTTTTGATAATATGGTTCGAGTTTTGAAATATGAAAAGTATTATATATAAGATTGAGGTCAAGTTGAGGGGATAAGTTCAGACTATAATTATTTAGAGTATGATTAACAGATATGATTGAGAAAGGGCCTAGCTATTGAGGTTTTAACTTGGGTGAAACGTTTGGTATATTTGTATTTTCTAAGGATAATATGACCTGTTGTTCAACTGAGAACTTAACTATCTTATAATATTTGTTAGCTTATGTTGCTTATATCTTTTTAGTATTATAGAGTGCTTATGAAGTGTTATTGTGATAGTCATTTGCCAGTACAAATGCGTTGATAGGATACGGTAGTAGGGAGGCTCCTTGATATATATTAATTCCTAGTAAAGTTGTAAAGGAACTACTTTTTCTAGCACTATTATATCTAGAGTTCAGCTTCAACTGAATCTTAGGTAATTTCTGTAGCTAGTCAGATCCTTTGACTTTACATGCTCTTACTATTTGCAAGATTTCCTTATTCATAATCTCAGATTGTCCATCTGTACGAGGATGATACGTAGTAGACGGTTCCAATTTGATTCCATTCTTCCTAGCCCAATCTTAGAAGTGTAATTATATAAAGAGTATGTCGCAATCAAAAACAATACATAAAGGATATCCTATAATTGGGACTATATGAATATCAAAAGAAGTGATATATTGTTCTGCTATAAAATTTTCAAGAATAGGAATAAGAAACTTAAATCCTGATTATCTATCAACAATTGTCCAAAGGTATAAAATATAGATAATATGTTCTTCATTAGTAGGAATATTCAGATACAAAAGAGAACATTTGATAAAAACAGGAGCTAACTTAAGGAAATCTATCAAAATATCTGACTATGGTCTTTCTGGTATATGTAAAGGAGTGACGAGTTCGAGAGGTAGTTTGTTGGAATACTTTATCCATTTATAAGTATCACAACTTCTGATGTACTCCTTAACTGACTTAGAGAAGGACTAGTATTGGTATCGGTTAGTAAGATATTTTATAGTTTTCTCAATTCTGCTATGAGCTGTTGCTTCATATACTTTATTGATTACTAGCTCGAGATAGTTCTTACCTTTAATATTGAATGTACTAGGCAAGACTAATCTCTATTGTCTGTATATATTTCTGATATACAAAAATCCATCTCTAATCCTACAATCCTTATGCTGTTCGAAGGTATTATAGTAATCCTTCTAGATAGGGTATACTTTCATATATACTTGGTATGCTACTTTCATTGCATCTTCGAAATCCAACCATTGTATAATAAAGAAATCTTTATTATCTTCCCAACCGTCCATAATGTGCTTGTTATCGATAAGCTTATTGAGGGTCGGTTCAATTCATTGGTTAAAATCGACAACTGTGGGTTTCGTCTTTTCATAGATGGTGGCATTGTGTCCTGGTCATTTGCAGAAATTGCAACATTGTCTAGAGGATTGAGATGATTTGGCGGAAATGATAATAGGAGTGTCATCGACTGCTACTCGCTTCTGGGAATGAATAGTGACTGTAGCGGTCTAGAAGATATTGTCATTATTGCTTCTAGAGGGAATTGGTGTGGGGTTCTATAGTTGTTGAGGTACGATTGGTGCGTTTCAACAGATTTCTCTTATGTAGTTGCTAAGTGCTTCTTCACGAGAGTTGGTGAGAGGAGGAGTAGAAACTAATTTGGATATTTACTTGTAAGAATCTTGGACTGTGTTGAGGTTACCAAATGGTTCTTAAGGAATTCTTTCTCCTTCTGAAGAACTAAATCTGTGAGGGTACAATTAAGGCTACCATATTCTAGGGTATTACAGATAGCGCAGATCTCAACTGCAAATGCACGGTTACATATTATATGAGAATTGCTATATACAAGACAGTAAAAATCTTGATACGTGGACCAATGCATATACTTATGTTGTTAGTAGTTAGCATGAATAAGGGTAATATCTATGGGAGTTAGTATTGATAGAGGAGTCAAAAGCTCTTTTTCTTCATCCTTAGATACTGCTTGTGGAATGAGTTCCATATTGGGTTCTTCAGTATTATTGGGCTGGTACCCATTGAATAGTTTGGTATTAATGGAAGTGAGAGATTCTTTGTTAGAGGCATCTGACTTATAGCTAAGTACTTCATACTCATAGTTATCTTCTGCTTCTACTTCAGCTTCATAATAGGGGTACGAGATATAGTATCTGAGCTCTACGACCCTTCCATTACACTTGTTATAGTTGCAATTAATATGCTGGAAGTTGATGGCTCTGTGAGAAACTATTTTGGATAATGAAGCTTGGGGGTATAAAGAAAAGGTTAAAGCATTGGTATAAAGATAAGGAGGAAGGTCGATGCTAGTAGGAATATAATCATCCTTAGTAGTGGAAATGTCAAGGTATTTATACTTTCTTGATAAAGTATCTACTATAAAGTTCTCCTTTCCTACTGTATGCTAAATTTTGTAATTAAATTCCATGAGAACTTTCTACTATCGTCTGAGTTTCTAACTTGCAGGTTTCTGAATATGAAAAGTGACTAATAGTTTGTGATCTGTAAGGATAGGGAACTTGTGACCTCTGAGTTGCACTTTAAAAAATTTTAATAAGTTAATAATTGTTAATAATTCTTTTTGGAAGGTTAGATAGTTTAATTGAGCTGGATTAAATTTTTTGGAGTAAAAGCATGATAGTCTAATGTGAGTAAGGGGGCTTTGACCAATCCAAGATCCTAAACTTATATCACTAGTATCACAAATTAAATATTTGGGTTTGGTAGATACATTATTCCAGGGTTTTAAAATATGAGGAGAATTCACAAATTCTTTTAGTTTTTTAAATACTGCATTATACATGTCTATCTATTCCCATTTCTTAGTCTCTCCTTGTAATTCTAATAGTGTGCTTGCATAAGATACCAAGCCAAGAATAAAATAACTAAGATAATTAATGATTCCAAGAAAGCCTCGGAGGTCTTTCTTCTTCTTAGGAGTGGGAAAGGTTAATATTATTATTCTCTTTATAGGATCAATGTGTAGTCTATCTGAAGCCAAAATATAACCTAAGATTTCCAGTCTGTTTGTAAAGAATTAATATTTGCTTATTTTCAGAAAAAATCCTTTATATTATAAGCATTGTAATACTATTATAAAAGTAGCAATATGTTATTCATAGGTCTCAGTAAAGATAATAATATCATCAATATAGACTATTAAATCTTTATAGAGCCTATCTTTGAATATTTCATACATTGCTTGGACTATAGTAGTTGGTGCATTATAGTCTCCTTGTTGCATGACTCTGCTTCTATAATATCCTAAATGCATCAAGAATGTAGAATGATTCTCTAATTCTGGATCAATTCTAATATTATGGTAGGCATCCGCTAGGTCTAACTTTGACCAAATAGGATTTGCCACTACTAGTTTAATTAATTTATTAATATTAGGTAGTGGTATATAGTTTGGTTCAACTATAAGATTATGGTCTCGACAGTTATTGACAAATCTGGCTTCTTCCAGTTTATCTCTTTTGGGGATGGTGAACATAGTGACTGCATTAGTATTATTTTCTGCTCGGTAGATTTATCTTGTCTTTTTGTCTCCAGTAATTCTGTCATAAATTTATTGTCTAAATCGGTGGTCTAATGGTCTCTATTGTGGTATCCATATTGCTTCGGGTTTTAGTTTGATGTGGTAGTTGACTTTTCTGAGAGGCAGTAAGTCCCATAGAATTTCTTTTGGAAATAATTTGGGAAATTCCGTTATTAGATTAAATTGCTTTTATATAGATAAGATTGTAATTATAATATCTGTTTCTATGTCACTATCTTCTGCATTACTAATAGTATCCTAACTATCTGATTCACTATAATCTGTAATTGTCTTACAAGTTACTTCTAAGTATGCAGTTCTAGTTCTAGTTTCAGTGGTTCTAGAACTTTTTTATGTTTTCAAGGGAAAAGGAGCAATATTTTCAGGCTAGATAGTAACTGGTTCCTGACCTACAGGGATTATAGCACGAACCTTGGTAAGTGTAGATTCCCCAAGAATCATATTCCAGTTATTGAGATATGTTGTATAGAAGGTATGTTCTTCTATATATTCTATTCAATCTAATTTGATTGTAGACATCTTATTAATTATTACTTTTGATCCTTTCACAGCTGTACTTAAAGATATTTTATCAATACTCTTTATTAGTATTTCATACAAGTGTATAAATACAGAATTAATCAAATCTCCTCCTTTAGTTTAGAGATCTATCAATACTAGAGCTAGTTGGTCATTCGCTCTAATATAAACTTTATTGTAGTCAATTGGTTATATCGACAGGAGTCGTTCCTTGATTTTATCCTTGTTGACTTTCGATGCAGCAGTTATGGCGAGATCCTGTACTGTAGTTTGCAAGGGTACCTTGTTCTGTCATTTCTTACAATCCTTATAAGAATGTTCAGGGTTCTAATACTATAGATATTTCTTATCTCTTATCAGTTGCATCCTTGTCTTATTATCTAATTTTTTTGTAATGGTATCCCAATTAGATTCCTTTTATTTGTTATGATTGGTTTTGAAGGAGGGTTTATTGCTATTGCTGTGGTTTGTTCCTTATCAATTATAGTCTTTTCAGTGATTTCGATTTTGATTAGTTGATTTTCGATTTTGTTGGTGAGGTCCAGTTAGTATGTATAGTAGGGTAATTTCTTTCTTTGATGCTTCATATGATTCTGCTTGATATACAAGTTGGTCATATGTCCATTCGTCTTTGATTAAAGGAATTAATATTGCAGACATATATGCAAGTAGATGATTAAAAAACTTTTTTCTTTTGACTTCTTCTAATATTAATTGTTTATCCTTAGTATCAATCAATTTAATCTATATTTTGGTGAGCTAGTTGGCGAATTATTTGATGCCCATATATTGTTCATCCTTGTAAGGTGTGGTAGTTTCCCATTGCTTTTATAAAATATCTTTGCTGGTGGATGGTATCAAAAAATTACTGAGTACTATTATAAACCCGAAGAATTTTGCCTTCTTCCCTTTATCTCTTAGATATTAATTATAGGTTGTGAGCACACTTCCTTGAAGTAGAAATCCTAGAATTTCTAACATTTCGGTCTTCTCTAAATCTATTCCTTTTATCTTCAACTAGCATTGGACTACCATAGCCTAAGAGTCAATATATTGTAAGTCTCACTATTTTTTGTTAGTACCATCTAGTTTTTCTAGTGAATCAATTTTGATTCCTTTGATTTTCTTGGGTGAAGTGAGGTTATTTGCTAAAATCATTCCAGTAGTAGATTTCTATTGTTAATATTCTACCAATTTTCCTTATTGTATCCTTTTGGTTTTAGGTATACTAGCTACTGATGAGATACTATCATCTAAGTTAGAACTATCGCTTAGATCATTGTCGTCTGGTCTGCCTTGTGCTCCAAATTGTTATTGTTGTTATTATTGACTAGTATTTTTATTTTCTCTGCTATTTCTATTATTATCTTTATCTTTTTCATCATCGTCTGGTTCCTGTGTTTCCTCTAGGGGTTGTGGAGGAGAACTAGAGATTTCTGCTTCTTATACTAATGCAGTATTCTTCTGTGTAGACTCTTTATCTTTGCCTTTATCTTTCGTAAGAGTATAGGCAAATATTCCAGGCATACCTGGTATAGGTTTAAACCAGTCTTCCAAAGAGGTTTTGGTTTTACTTAGGTGAGTACTATATAACATGAATACCATTATATCATCTCATTTTTCTATAAGGTATTTTCTTTCTTTTAAAAGTCCGAGTATCAGTTTCTTTAATTCTTTCCTAAGATAGGTATTCATTTCCAATTCTTGATCTAAGAATGGATATGTACTAAACTATAGATAATATTTTGCAGCTGCTTCTATTAGAAGTATGGTATCCACTCAATGATATTCTTGTATTATTCCTAAAATCTATATATATTTCAGGATTTCAATTATCTCCTCTCTACTTTCGTCCTAAAATGTTTTTGATACTTGTGGGAGGATGAGATCAAGAATAGCCTTATAGGGTGAATCTTGAGTAAAAGAACTACTTTCTATAATTATTCAGTTGTCTCCTTCAATATTTCTTACGTCTAAATATTGAGTATCTATAATTCAGACATTCTTTGATATATATTGGACTAACTCTTGAATTTCTGCTGGTAGCATAGTCAAGTATCTTGACTTTTTAGTCTATTTTCTAGCTGCAGATGCCATTCTGTCTGATGCTGATTCTTATTTAGGTTCGCTTTGATGTCGATTATTGTTCCACAACCTGTTGGTTTAGATTGACAATTTCAAACTTCAAGTTACTTTTCTGCTTTAGCACCTTATTGTTCTGGTGGTGTCATTGAAGAAGATTTGTTAGATATTTGCTCGACTGAGGATAATATTGGCTCAGTTGATAGTGATAATGGTATGGTGACTTAGCAAAGTCCAAATACATTTTACAGACCTGATTTGTCTCTTACTTCTGAGTCGTCCAGCAAGAGTGTTTTATTTTCGGATTATAATATTAAAGTAGATATTGAGGGTGTTGAGACTTTTATTGAGATATTGTCTAGTATGGAGGAGGTAGTTCATGAGCCGTAGGATAATAATTATTTCCTTGTTGCTCTGATTATTCCTAGAACCTATAGTGCCCATTTTTTGTTTTTGTACTATATTTTTTGTTTCCAATATAGTATTTTGGATTGCCAGGAGTGCAAGTTTCTTTATTAAAGATACTAGGAAAAGTATCAAAAATGGAGGTGGGATACTTTTATATGGGGAACCACTACCCGTTAAAGCTCTGCTTAGCTTCCTTCTAAGTCTTATGGATATACTACAGTTGAGAGTCTGATATCTTATTAGTTGTTGCTAGCTGAATTTATGACATTATTATTATATTCGAGATACATTACATTAAAAGTGTAGAAGAATATCGCTAAGGTTGATCAGACCTTGAGATAAGGTAAGAGGTAGTAGAGATTAATTTTGGATGTTAAAAAAAATATAATGAATAATACTAGACAGTAGTCATTTAGTATTGTTTATATAATCTATATCTACTAGAACAGATATATATGTATACCGGTTCTTCTGAAGGATTGCCTCAGAAGGGTAATGGTTGTCAAGTAGGGAGTTCCCTTAGGAACGTTAATTAACAGGTGTAATCTCTACTGAGATTGTTTGCTAACTAACTAATCTATAGTTGGTTGTAGTCTGTCTGAGTAGTCTGAGGAGGAGATTCAAGAAGGGAATTCATGCTCCTTTTATACTTGTTCAACAATGTATCTAATAGTTCAGGATATATAAAATATGGCACTTGCTGCAAGGCAGTACTATATAAGTCATAGGAAATATGAGTTATAGGAAATACATGAGTCATAGGAAATACATAAGTCATAAAAAATATATGAGTCATAGGAATAGGGCTATGCTAGGGCTGCACTACATCCTTGAGAGTGTATACAAGATGGCCAGTTCTACTAAATAACTAATTACTAGATTTGGCAGTTATAGAATAATAATAATTATTGAAAATATAAGATAAATAAAATAATAAGAAATAACATCTCTTATTACAAGCTCTACCCCTATGGACCTTTTCTCCAAACACTCTTACCTCTTTCAGGCCGAATGAGATCGCCATAAGGTAGAGGGGGCATGTATTATCTATGGAAAGCTAGATCACTTCATAGCGAACTGTTCAATCCATCATCTCCACCCCCTTACTATTTATACCCTTACCAGCTAGTCCACAGGCGTCAAAACTCTCGTGGAATCAGAAAATAGTAAGTCCCTTGCTTAATTGCTAATACAAACAAGGGACCTGCTTGAGAGTCTTTTTCTATCTCTATATTTTTAGTTAACTCCATTGCTTTAGAGGAATCTCTTCTATCTGGTCATCATCTTATTGTATCTATTACTATCTCATTTAATAGAAAGAAGATCATAACCTCAGTTTTGATAGACTGTGGAGCCACTGTAATTGCGTTCATTGATAAAGACTTTATCAACACTCATGCCATACCTACATCCCCTCTAAAGACTCCTTGTATTATAGATATTATCGATAGGTGACCTATATCATCTGAAAATATCATAGATATTAGTTAGCTCTCTGCTAATATCCAGAACCATATCAAGATGCTTCCCTTATTTATTACTAAACTCCAATACCCTATCATCTTAGGAATCTCTTAGCTGGCACTACATAATGTATCTGTCCGTTTTGGCTCCTACACAATACAGTTTAATAGCTAGTATTGCCAAAAACACTGCAACATAATAAAGACATCTATTACAGGACTATCTCCATCTCCTCCTACTCAGAACCTCATTCATATTAAACAAGCAAGACTACTAGAAGCTGATAACCTACTACCTCCTTTAAATATCAACTTTATTAGGGCAGGAGCCTTTGAATGCCTTACAAAATATCATAAGCTGAAGTCCTACTTACTATCTATCTATGATATCAACCTTAAAATCAATAAGTAGTAATCTAAGGAAGATTAGAAGTCTCTGATTCCAACTAAATACCATAACTTCATAGACCTATTTTCAGAAAAAGTAGTAGAGAAGCTACCCTCCTATCGGTCATATAATCATACAATCCCCCTAGTAGAGGAGAAAATACCTCTGTATAGACCCTTATATAGGATGTCTTGAGAGGAACTCAAAGCCTTGAAAAAATACCTCAAGGAGAACCTTACTAAAGCCTTTATTTGCTATAGCTTATTTCCAGCCAGTACTCCTATTTTATTTATTAAGAAGATGGATGACTCTCTTTGCCTTTCTATAGATTACTGAGGGTTGAATAAGATTAGAGTGAAAAACCGCTACCCTTTACTCTTGATCTAGGAGACTCTAGTACACCTTTCTAAGGCTAAATGGTTTACTAAACTTGATTTCCGAAGAGTGTATAATCTCATAAGAATTGTAGAGGCAGAAGAGTGGAAAATAGACTTTTGAACTCGATATGATTATTTTGAATATAATATTATACTATTCGGACTAACCAATACCCTCATCTCCTTTTAATATTTCATAAATAATATACTCCATGATTTTCTCAACATATTCTATACTGGCTACCTAGACGACATCCTCATCTATTTTGACTCTCTAGTGGAACACAAAGTATATATTTGCCAAGTCTTAGAGAAGCTAAAAATAGTAGGGATATACCTAAAGCCTGAGAAGTATGAATTCCATATTCAGGAAGTGAAATACTTAGGGTTGATCATTACTATAGAAGAAATTTGAATGAATCCGGCTAAGGTTGCTACAGTAAAGGAGTGGGAAACTCCAAGTAATGTAAAAGATATATAGGTATTCCTAGGTTTTGCAAATTTTTACCGACACTTCATTCTAACCTACTCTTGAATAGTTACCCCCTTGATAGTACTAATGAAGAAGAATGAAAAGTTCTAATAGACATCTGAAGTATAGTCTACATTCGAACAGCTTAAAGGAGCCTTCTGTTCAGCTCCTATCTTAGCCCATTTTGACCCCAATCAGGAATGTATTATAAAAACTGACGTATCAGATTACGTATCTGCTAGTATTCTCTCCCAATATAGAGACTAGGACATACTCTATCCTGTTATATACTTCTTAAAGAAGTACTCTCCTGCCAAGTACAACTATAAGATATGTAACAAAGAATTGATTGCTATTATTTGAGTATTCAAAGAATAGAGACCATACCTAGAATTAGCAAAAGGCATTATTAAAGTCCTCTCTAACCATAAAAATCTAGAATACTTTACCACAACCAAGCTTCTCAACTGGCAATAGGCTTATTGGTTAGAATTCCTATCATATTTTAACTTCAAAATCAAGTACTATCTAAGCAGAATAGATAGTAAACTAGACGCACTAACTAGAAGGTTGGGAGACCTCTTTAGAGGGGGTGATAAATGACTGAAATTTTAAAATCAGGTTGTCCTTAAGTGCAAAAACATCTCTCTTTTTACTTCTATAGTAATGGATATTATAGGCAACTCTGTTTCCACCTTATACGAAGTCTTGATAGTGGTATATGCAGCAGATCCTTTCATTACTGACATCATTTCAGCTATCAGAATGAATCAATAATAGTATGCCAAAATTTCCCTTACCGAGTATGAAGTGCATGATGATCTCCTTTATCACTTTGACTGACTATATATGCCTATAGATTTTCAACTCCAACTATGCCTGATATGAGATTACTACGATACCCTTGCAGCTAAACATCTAGGTGTAGCAAAGACTTTAGAGCTCTTAAATAGGAGCTATATCTAGATAAATCAATAGAAGGATATTGAGAGATATATTTATAATTGTCATATATACAAGAGAGCTAAGTTGACAAGATATACACCTTATAGTACCCTTTGACCTCTTGAGATCCCTGACCAACCCTGGTAATATATAATAATGGACTTTGTAATAGGCCTACTAGAAGATAGAGGATTTAATGTGATTCTCATAGTAGTAGACTGACTAACCAAAATGAGACACCTCATTCCCTGTAGAGACTCCTGTAATGCCGAAGACCTCGCCCTACTATACCTCAACCATATATAGTGCTATTATAGATTATCTCTATCGATTGTATGTGACCGAGGCCTCCAGTTTACCTCTGAGTTTAGGAAAGCCTTCTGCAAATTGTTGAAAATCGATGTTTACCTATCTACTGTCTATTACCCCCAAACTAATGGTCAGTTAGAATATATGAATGCAATTATGGAACAATATCTGCGGGCGTACATCAATTATTAATAAGACAACTGGGTGATACTCTTAGCAACCTGTGAGTTTGCAACCAACAACTACTTCTCTAATATACTCAAGTACTTCCTATTCCTAGCTAATTATGATTGATACTCAAGATTTGTTGATAGCGTAACACCATTTCAGAAGGCAAAACAGAACTTTCCAATAGAAACCCTAGGCTCATAGCTTACTAACCTCCATACTATGCGCAAGGCAGAGCTCAAGTATACACAGATCTAATAAGCGGAATATACTGATGGGTCAAGACTCCCAGCTTTGCAATACAAGCCTAGAGATAAGGTATAGTTGTCCAGTCGATACTTCCATACCGAGTACCCCTTCTGCAAGCTTGACTGCAAATTTATAGGTCCATATAAAGTTCTCATGACTGTAGGTATATATGCCTATTGGTTGAAGCTCTCCCAGACAATCAAATAACTCCTTGTAGTTTATGTAATAAGAGATATTATTTCTTATTATTTTTTATCTCGTATTTTCTATATCTGTTATTACTCCATAACTGCCAAATCTGGTAGTTAGTTACTCAGTGGAACTGGCCGGCTCGTGTATACCCTCAAGGATATAGCACAGCCCTGGCATAGCCCCGTTCCTATGACTCATATATTTTCTAGGACTCATATTTCCTATGACTCATATTTCCTATGACTAATATTTCCTATGACTCATGTAGCACTGCCCAATAGCAAGTGCCGTATTCTATATATTCTAAACTATCAGAAACGTTGTTGAACAGGTATAAAAGGAGCACGAATTCCCCTCTAGAATCTCCTCCTCAGAATACTCAGACAGACAACAATTGACTACAGATCAGTTAGTTAGCAAACAATCTAAGCGAAGATTACACCTGTTAATTAACGTTCCTAACGGAACTCCCCACTTAACAACCACTACCCTTCTGAGGCAATCCCTCAGAAGAACCAGTATACACATACATCCGTTCTAGTAGATA